>JABSMS010057890.1:0-21998 GCA_018902275.1 Aleiodes sp. PSUC_FEM 10030003
CTACTTTTTTCCGAGACGCTTACGAATAATTGCTGCCATTGCCGTATTTTTCAATATTTCTCCATGAAAATTCCATGTCGTCAAAAAAAATTCACAAAAATGTGCCTTTTTCTGCCCGAATTAACGTTATCCCCCCCCCTTAATGGCTAAGAGATGATTCGACTCTTTTCACCTATAATTGACTGTAACAAGAACGAGATCATGGTCTAGAAGAAAATGCGGTGCATAATGTCGGGAGTTGCTGGACCCAGTAGACCAACCGCCTCCATGAAAAAATACCATAACAGGATACTTCGGGTTTGGTTCTTTCGAACTATATACAACTTTCGGAGTGTAGATATTCAAATAAAGACAATCTTCGTCTCCTTCAAGATACTCTCTACGATGATAAACATTTTGATGGAGACATTTTCTTCCATCATACTTCGTAGAGCGAATTTTCGTCCACGCTGGAGATGGTTGTGGTGGCTATAAAAATAACGTAAGTGAAAGTACTCACATTTCATGAGATTCTAATTAGTCAATATCAATTCGTTGAAATATGCTTGCCTCGAATCTCCACGGTCCAATTGGAGGAAGAGCATAAGGCACTGCTCTGAAAGCTGCAAAATCTCTTTCTAGTCTCGATTGCATTGTCATACCAATGATAGTTCCATTTCTAAGGTTCACAACATATTCTTTAGAAATTGCTTCTTTCAGAAGCAATACAATTAGTATTAACTCGTAGATTATAATTGAGTAACCCATTTGAGGCGACTAAGCTATCCAACAATTCAGCAACTGACTATCAAACTAAATGTGGCATACGCAAACTATGATAAGCTGTTACACACTGTAAGGACGATAATGGATAATTGCAGGAATGATAGACGAAAGTAATGATAACACATAAAAGAAATGCTGAAATATGATAAATATTGGTCTATATTTTTGTGTTGATACATTAGAACAATACGCATACAATAGTGGTCTCGAGGCCAATTGTTTATCGAGTTCTTGACTCCAAATTATACATTTTAAATTATTCTCTTATTCTCATTTTTGAATTGTTATTAATATTAATAGTACTTTGACAGTCGATTTCTCCAATGAATGTTAAAAGAACCACTCATTAAATTTACGTTCTTATAATTAATCAAATACTTATCAAAATATTGTACATTTGCTTTCTCACTCTCTTTTTTACCGATGCTAGGTAAAACAGCATATACTATCATTCCATTGTTGGCTACATTTAATGAGATATAGTCTTTAGAGTATGTGAATATACTGCAAAACGTTACAATCCGTTACTGGGTGGTGCAAGTCCTACTTGACACGGTAGAGTCTCCCAGAACTGCAGTCTATCTGTATAGAGATTTGTAGCCATTACCATATTTGTCGGACTTGTAATGACGAATTGTTCAAGGGCACTGGATTGCACCGGCTTCCAATCTTGATTGAGTGTTGGTTTTCTGAAGAAAAAACAAATTCCCGAATTTCAAAATCTAAGGTTCATGTCTCCAAACACAAATTTATAATCTCATAATTACCCAGTTCGCGCGAATCTGGCCCACATTGTCGTCATAATGTCCACCATCTTGTGATCGTCGTCAGAATATGGAGATGGTGCTTTCATTCCTCGAATTGGGAAAAAATATTGAAGATCATCAGCATGACAAACACCATAGTCTCTGTTAGGATCACCGAGCAATGTCGCCCATGACCAATTACTTCTGTAGTTGAAATAATAATAATACATTGGACTACGTTTTGTCTTCAGACTTTCCCTTATGGAGACTGCATGGCCACGCACGAAGTGAGCATCGGAATTCAACTGCGATCATGAGAAAGGAGAAAATCAGTAACTGAAGAATCACTGAAGAACATGTTACTTACATCTATGAGATTAAATCTAGTAGATTCATCAATTGGTTTGGTGTCGAAGTAATAATTACGAATTTGATTCGCTACTTTTCTGTGAAGTTCCACTGGACATATCTCCGCATATATTAATAAAATTGGAGCAAACATTGTGAATGATTGGTTCAGCAGGTTCACAGCTGGTAGCCCTTGGATTCCAAAAAGAGCTGGAAGATCAAAATAATGATTTTGGAGAATGCTAATATGATTTACACCATACACATACATTAGACGGAAAAGAACTCACGGGCTACCGTAAGGGCGCCTTCGTGGGCATTAATTCCATTCAACCAAGGAACATCAGCACCTCGTCCTGCTTTCAAAGATTCCATCGGATGCTCTATTAAGAAAGCTCCTTCATGATTCGGTTCCACTACTGGTCTATAATGAGGAGGTAAGTCGACGCCATTTGCCTGATAAAAATAATTCCAATGAATATTTCCGAAAGATTAATTAATGCATTCTTTGTACCTGCCACTTTCGTGAAATTGCAACGATTTCCCTGGGATCTCGTTCCCGCAAACACTTTATTAATTCTTCTGAATTCTCACTTGGACACTTCAACTCTTTCCCAAGACGAACAGCTTGAGTCTTGGCAGTCGTTTGTGTATACAAACTCCAAGGGCTTAAGCTAGTTCCACTCTGTGAAATAGCCCGATGGAATAACCCTATGCATCAAATAAAGAATTTCCTTTAATTTTAAAAAGCCATACTCAAATGATGTAACAAACAAGACTCGATTATTATCATGTGTACCTTTCGTAAGTGGGCTCATAATGAGATAATGCACGCAAACTGCACCAGCACTTTCACCAAAAATCGTTACGCTATTTGGGTCACCTCCAAATGCCGCGATGTTCTCTTGCACCCATCGGAGCGACTGCACTTGATCTTTCAATCCTTGATTCCCATAGGCAGCACTATCTACTGTACTGAGAAAACCAAAGGCTCCAACCCTGCAAAAAATAAATATTAGAACTATTCGTTCATAACTAATTTTTTCCTCGATCATACCGGTAGTTCATTGTAACGAGGACAATATCCTGATCAAGAAGAAATTCAGGACCATAAAGTTTGGAGTGACTTGTGCCCGAATAGAGTCCTCCGCCATGGATCCAGACCATTACTGGATATTTGAACTCGTCACTCCTTCTTCCATAATTCTGCTTCAACTTCGGAGTATAAACATTTAAATAGAGACAGTCTTCCGTCATATGTTTGTCAGGATCAATATTGAAAACTTCGTCCTCCGCTTGGACACAAATAGGAACATCCTTCGTTGCGGGTCGCACACCTGTCCAAGCCCCTGCTGGCTGAGGAGACTGAGAATAGATTCAAAAAGATATATTATCACATGATCCTCATTAATTCCCTTATCTACGAAATTGTTGAATATTCACCGCAAATCTCAATTGTCCGATGGGTGGAAGAGCATACGGAATATTTTTGAATGCACCGATCTCTCTCCCTTTTCGCGTCAGCATAGTCATACCTTCCAGTGTTCCATTTCGTACTGACACGAGAATTGGAGAAGGAACAGCAAAGCTGATTCCAATCAACGCAATGAAATTAACGAAGAACCGCGTAGTCATCGTTCTTCGAATTGAATTCGCGTCAGGTGTGTGACCGCTGGAGGATCACAGCATAATACTTGAAAAAGTGATCGTTCATTGGCCTTATATACACATTATTGGAGTAGGGAGGCGAATTACGATTGGTACATAAATTGGAAATCAAAATTTCAATGAACCACGCAACTCTTAATTGTTTTTTTTCCCGCTTCGGGTAAAGATTGACGTCATATTTCTATCACTCTAGGTGTTACACCTTGAAAATTATGATATACGCTATCAGAAGATGAAATCACGATACGAGATAGATGTAAGTAGTATTAGCAATTGAAAGAAAGCCGAGTACCTCGAATCATTTGGGATGCGATGATTATTATTTATTCTGAAAAAATGGTAGGCGTTAAGCTAGACGAAATTTGTTTGAACGCCAGATCTTATATCAACGTAAACGAGCGGAAATTCCCAAGAATTATTGTGTTCTTTCAAACTATTATTTGATTAGTCTGAGGAAAGGCTTAACGTGAAAGATAATTTGTAATGCGGACCACAAGAACGAATGCCATGCTCAATAAATCTGAAACTCAAAAATTAAAACGAAAATTTTCAGTACGCGGATTATTTTTCAGGACTTCAAAATGGCGCTTGAGATTCACTGTTCTCTGTTCGTGATTCCAATGATGAAGTGAGAAAAATAATCGGTCGCGATTTATGAGATACGTGAAAAGAGAAATGCCGGAACGGTGGCAGTTTTACTTCGCGTGATGTGGCTCATATTTCGGCCCAATGTATATCGTAAGCTTAGAGTGCCACATGTGAGCATAACTTTACACTAGTTTATTTCTAACGCGATACATATAAGAATTATGATTAAATTCAGTCTTTTATCTCATGGAATGTTACTGTTGGACTTATGATGGGAATTGTTTCGACAGTTTCGGAGAATTTGAGCTAGAAAATAATAACTACTATCTCTGATGGTTTGAGAACGTAGATCAATTGAGAAATAATAAGATTTGCAGTTCCACAAAACGGTTATAGCCAGACTGTTAAAAAAAATTGGAAATTCAATGTCAGTATGCACATTAAAATGCAAAAGCGCAATTTCAATTCTAGTTGAGACAAAATTATCTTTGAAAATTCAATCGTCATGGAACATTCAAGAATTATATGATTTTTACGTTTCAGTGAGCTTCCAAATTTGACAGGCAATCTGAATTTTCAAATACGAATAAGAAATTCAATGATAAATGAATTTGAATTTTCTGTTAATCGGAAATTCAAAGCATTGAGGCTTGAATTTCTATGGATTGCCTAAGATTTCATCGATTTACTGATTAATCCACTTCAAATGTCTGCGAAACATCATGATTCAATGAAAATTTACACAATAATTTCTGACGAAATTTCAATATTTTCATAACAGATGAATTCTCAAAAGATAAATTTTGAGAAATTTCAAACTTACCGAAGTTTGTGAGATATTTCAATAGTTTTTCGCTGAATTTTAAATAATAATTTTTCAACAGTGTATCGAGACGCCTTTTACACTTGGAATTTCTGGAAAATTTGTTTCCAATTCCGAAAAAAAATATCCTCGATTGTTACAGCGCATTTATCACACGATAAATATTGACTGAACGAAAACGCTCAATGGTTTTAGACTTGATTTTTTTTCACATTTTTCGAAAATTCCATGTCAACGATACCGTTTATGACGATGTTTTTTTCTCCAAGGTTGGTGATTAGACTTTATCATTTTATGGTAATTCACTGCTTCTCCATAATTTCATTTTTTTCCTCAAAAAAAATAAAGTACGTTCTCCAAATATTTGCAACAGTTTATATTCAAATTATCTTTGGCAATAAAAAAAAGTTGTGGACGTCTGTGAATTTGCCAGACTGCAACCTTTGGACAACAACCAAATTCAACAGTAGATGAGACTCCCCAATCAGTGGCCGTTACCTCGATTGTGTAACTATTTCTAATTTCAAAATATGTTAATCCTAGTTGTAAGATTTTTTTAATATCGAATGTAAATGATTACTGCTCGTCCATTCCATTAAAATCATTTCACACAAATATCTATTTTGACCTTGAATATATTAAAATTTTTCGTCTATAATTGAAAAGCAAATTATTCTCTTATGAGGACATAATCATGGATGTATTTACGCGGGTAATGTTAGTCGCCGCTGAATTCTGTTTAGTGAGACTATCGATGGTTCATCTTAATTCGACTTTAAAGTGCCGCGATTTCAATGGTTATATTGCCGTCATAAAACTGGTATAAAAGGTATCTCATATCATCAATTGATCATCGGGAAAGTGTCGATCGGGGGAAGCGCCAAGATGATGTTCCCCCGCAGGGAACGGAACAGCTAATGTTAAAAATTTTAAATTTGAAAAATAGTATTATGCACCTAGAGATGAAAGAAGTTAATTTCGACAAAAATTTTCCTTCTGAGCGAAGCGAGGGCGCGAGATTTTTGTCGAAGCTGACTTTTTTTCTTCCGTGGTGCATACAATATTTCTTGCTTCGAGAGAGGTTAGAAACGTCGGTCTTTTCTTTCTAGATGCAAAAAATATTTTCTTTATTAGTTCATAATCTTTTTCTGTCATAAAAACATTATATAAGTTATATTTTTACATATAAAAAGTATCTAAATGATTTTATCGGCTGTTAATTAAATTTAAGGGGCGGTTTTAGGGGTCTTTCATCCCCCTCAGTCACGCTATTCAATTCTGGGTGCAAAGGGATAAATTTACATAGAATTATATTAAAAACTGGTTACAATATTGGATAAATAAATATTCTAATGTAAAAATAAAAATTCATGAAGTTTTTCTGATGCACCAAAATAGCTATACTGGTGGTTTTTGCATCTAGAGAGAAAAGAATGACGTTTATAAACTCGCTTCGCTCATCTAGAAAGGTCGTTTTGTTCTCTCTAGATGTAAAAAATATTGTATGCACCAAGACAGGAAAAGAAGTCAACTTCGACAAAAATTTGGCACCCTCGCTTCGCTCGGGAGGAAAATTTTTGTCGAAATTAACTTTTTTCCTCTCTAGGGTTACAATATACTATTTCCGGCAGTCTAGAGATTAATTAGTTTCGATCGTTGATAATCTTTTTTGACTATGGAAGTTCATCCATATACTCTCCTCGAACGCACACTTTTTGCTCAAGATTGAATGTAGTTTCGCATCTTCTTTCTTGTTAGTAATGAATGATTTTTTATCAAAGCCTTGAGAAGCATATTTTCTTCGTGATTGTTGTTTATTATTGATAATGGACATTACCTGCTCACTACGTGTTCTTTCATTCATAAAGTGAAAATAAGACAAGAATTTCATCATTCTTTCGTACTTAGCGCATTTTTTAAATGCATGAGGGAGAGTTATCGAAAAGCACGTGAAAATTTTCATAATAATTTATATATATCTCAGGCTATTCACTTCCAGTGCGGCAGGGGAGGGAAACTTGAATGAAAAATTAGTGCTCTATCAACAAAAGAATTTGCCAAACAAGTTCAAGTTTTTATTCACGTGCATTCATATAAGAAATATCAAAAAAATGAATTTAGATATTTTTTGTATTATTTAAGAGTGTATCTGTTGAGCTGAATGAATATTATATTAAAATCTATCATAGTTTTTGTGTAACAAGATCCTGAATATTGGCTTTTTATTGAACGTCGGAACCAGAATGACCCCTTGATATAATATCGAAGGTATCTGGTATCGTTTTACACCTCGTAAGAATTAGGTCCAAATATCAGATCATACATTGGAACGGCAGAGACCGGCACGGCAGGGAAGACTGGACCAAAAGTCAAGAGTCTCTTTGTATATATTTTTGGTCATACTAAAATTTCCAGGACCCCCAATCACAAAACTTTCAAGCGCATTCGTTGTTACGCATTGCCAAACTACAGGCAGCATCGTTGAGGGACGGCTCACCGGTTTCCTGTAAAAATGAACGAGAAATGGGGATTAAATCATCCCGCGAAATCATATGGAAAATGTTGGACTAATCATAATGAAATGACATGGAAGATTGAGTATCGATTTACCCAGTTTTTACGAAATTCGTCCACAGTGTAGTCATGATATCAACCATTTGGAAATCTGTTTCATTCATTCGTTCACTGCCGAAGAATATTTCACTCATTGGGAAAAGATACAATAATTCATCAGCATGAACTACACCATAATCCCTTACTGGATCTCCGTAAACACTTGAGTACGATAAACTTCCTCTGTACGCAAACTCATAGAAATAAACAGGACTTCTCTTAGTACGAAGGTGGGCTTTCACTGTGGTGACACTTCCAAGTTTAAAGTAATCATCAGAAAACATCTAGAGTATTCAAATTCATAAATAACATAAAGAAAAATCAAGAATAACGAAAATGTGAATTTCATACATCTACTACGTTCATCCTTGTAGATTCGCTAAAGGTTTTGTTACCAAAGTAATGTCGTCGAACTTTACGAGAAATGAGATCTTGGAATTTTTCCGAGCAACCAACTTCATACCCCAAAATCGCTGGAGCTAGCTGTAGGAAATTTTCATCGAAATTTTTCAAATCCGTCAGATTCGGCTTTAGGTAGTATTCTAAAATGCACAAAATGCAATGGCGATATCGATTATTACCAAATCCATGAATTTATGTCATGGGATCTCATCAATACCAACCAACAGTAGCAAAGGCTCCTTCATTAGTATTGAGTCCATTCAACCAAGGTACATCTGCATATCGGCCACTCTCTACCAGTACAGCCGGTTCCTCAGTCAAGAATGCGCCAGGTTTATGCGATTCCACAACTGACACGAATAAATCTCGCGGAACTCCATCGATATCCTAAGATTAATTGCTAATGAAAATTACACATGGAATCATTGAAGCATAACAAATAACTAAATAACAGTCTCTCCAAAAGAGTAATACTGTATTTATATGAATTCAATTCCATTACCGCCCAATCTAGTGGTTGTGCTGCAATATCTTTAGCATCCTTTGTACGAAGGCATGCTAAAAGTGCCCGTGATGTTGCTATTGAACAATTTAGTTCTCTCCCAAGACGTTGAGCCGATGCCTTCGCCATAGCTGGTGTATTAAAAGCAAAGGGAATAATAGCAGTTGCGCTTTCAGTGATTGCTTGGTGGAAGAGTCCTGTGGGTAATAGAGAATCAATTGATTGATCTTCGGAAGATGAGTATCCACTTCTTACCTTTAGCGAGTGAACTGAGCATTAGAAGATTCACACTAATAGCTCCAGCACTCTCTCCAACAATTGTGACTCTCTTTGGATCACCTCCGAAAGCTCTGATGTTTTCGTGAATCCATCTAAGGGCTTGGACGTGATCTTTGAGTGCATTGTTCCCTGGAATAACATGGTCTGCTGTGCTCAGAAAGCCAAGTGGTCCTAGTCTGCAAATGGATTCTATGAGATTTTCCTTCTATCGTATTTTACGATTACTATGCTCATTATTTCACCTGTAATTCATCGCCACGTAAACAATATCATGATCCATGAGATATTTTGGGCCATGCAGCGTTGAGGCACCAGATCCCTCCATCCATGATCCGCCATAAAAAAACACCATGACTGCGTAACCTTTGCCTCCTGTATTTGCCGATTTCGGAGTGTAAACATTTATGAAGAGACAATCCTCCGACCCTTCAACTCTTGCAATCGGATCATCATAGTTTTTCTGGAGGCAATCGGGTCCATCGACTGTCGCATTACGAACTCCGTTCCACGATTTTGGCGGCGCAGGAGACTAGAAAGGAGTATAAAACTGTGTTATCATTCGTGCGTTGGACGTGGCGCCCACCTCACCTCAGACTCTAAAAACAATATACTACTGACAAGTATGAATTTATACTGAACTGTAGTATACTCATGACAAGTATAAAAAAATACTAGCGGTGAGTATAATGTGAATACTCATCAGTAGTATAATTTTCACGCGTGAAGTATAAAAAATACTTCTCACAAGTATATTTGGATACTTGTCACCAACATTTTTAAACTTGTCAATAGTACGTTTTCATGCTTGTAACAAGTATTTTTTTAACGACATTTGAATGTCTAATGAACATGGAATACACACTGAGTAGAAATATTCTACGCCTTATCTTTAGTCAATTTATGCCTAAGGACTCTCACATTGAAGAGGAGGCAAAGTGAGTCAGGTTGAAAGAAGGCTTGATTCAAACCAAGAAAAAAGCATTGAGTCAAGCCAGAAAAAATACTCCAAATAAAAACGCTCCAATAAAGCTCAAATTTGGCTTGAATCGAGCGCTCTTTCCTGCTTGAATGATGCCCTTTTCATTTCAATCAACCCTTTGTCTGGTTTGGATGAACCCTTCTTCCGTCTTAACGAATCTTTTTCCGGCTTGAATCAAGCCTCCTTCTATAGGCAAGTGGCAATTGTACATGTCTGGAAACACCTGATACAAGCATTGTTCGTATATTTCATGCTAGTGGTTAGTACACTTTATAGTGGCGGCTGGTATACTTTATAGTAGCAGCCAGTATACTTCATACTAGCAGCTATTATACTTTATACTAGCAGCTATCATACTTTATACTAGTGGCTAGTGTTTTACTAAGCAGATATACTCACGAAGGAACTATTTCATACTGGTGGCAAGTATAAAAAATTGAGTTGGCACCAGTTCTTCCGATATACTAGCTGCAAGTATAATATTCACTCGCCATTATTATATTTTTTTAGAGTGTACTTACCGCACGTGTTGCATAGTATACTATTATCATACACAATCTTCTACTGCATGAATAATCAATTCATTTGTACACAAATTATCATACAGTCGTTATGTACTATTTCGTCATGTAATTTTAATTTGAAATCTACCTGGAAACGCAATTTTCCTACTGGTGCACTAGCATATGGTATCCCAAGGTATGCATTGAAATCCCTTCCCTTTCTTGATTGCATCATCTTACCCTCCAGTGTGCCATTTTTGATTGTTACTCTCGGTCCGGATTGAGACGATACAATTAGACTGCACATTGTAATTATTACAAGAAATTTAATTATTGAAGAAACAGCCATGATCATACTATTTCAAAAACTTAGAATATTATTGTTGACTTTATGAGAAATTAGTTTACAGTCTACTGAGTATCGTGTGTTCGTAGTTTCCTTCAAACGTGAGTCGATGAGGAAAAAGCCCAAGTTTGCATTACTCACCTTTTTCTTCGTTATCATACTCAGTATAGAAAACCGGAAATTTCCAGACACTCCAAGTTTCAAAGACAAAGACGGGTCAGTGAAGTCGAACCGCTGATTATTTTAGTCATAAGTAACTTTCAAAAGTGTGCACTGAACTCATGAACATGAATATGAATCTTGATTTTTTCATAATATTGTTTCAACATTCAGTATTATTCTCCTATATCGAGTGTGATGAGAATTCTATTTCATCGCTAAATTCTTGTTGAGTTGATTTTCATTATAAAAATAATTTTACATTAAAAAAAAACATATTACATAATCAAATGCTATCGCACAACGTATGGAAATTTTCAGAACGATTCATTTATATGTATCAGACTATTTGCTGGAAAAAACACGAGCAGCCAGCATAATTCAGGGTCGTAGATTACGAATCTTTTGGTTATCTTTCCCTCCGAGTGGATCCTCATATTGTTATTGAGGTCTTCCATACGTCGAGCAGCGCCAAAAATGCGCTAAACGAAAAAAAAAATCGGTAGGGACAATAATAGAAATTAATAAAAATAAATAATACACATTGTTTATTGATGTTTCAACGGTTGTCATGGAAATTTTCTTATCTCTCTCAGATTTCCAGATATTTGTAGAGAAATTTCATCAAATTAATGAAGTGATTCTTCTCTGACACTATTTTGTTGAAATATCTCGGAACCGATGAAGAATATCGCTACTTTAGCAATGAATTATTTTGTAGTTCACACTTTTAATAAAGATAACCAAAAGATTCGTAATCTACGACCCCGAATTACTAGAAAAGTATCAAGTTCTTTCGGACACCTCATTTTCGGGATGGAACCCTAGTACTGCGAGAGGACTGAATAGAAATTTAGTATTATATCGCTCTATAATAACGAACCATTCCAGGCACAACGTGATTATGAAATTTGGCAAATTCTATATTTTCGAAAAGGATGAATAACTCATGACAACCACGTTTTTCGTCTGTGGAGTACAAATATTATTATTTATCATTCATGGCTTTAACATGTTTATCTTAATTCAACACTGCTTAATGTAATGATTTTCACAAATATGTTTTTCGCATGATTGTTTGCTTGGATGTTACATAATAACAGGGCATTATCTGGTCACGTGTTATCTCGTGAGAATCAGGTCTCCATGTCAGATCATGCATTGGAACGACAAAGACCGGCACGACAGGGGAGCCTGGACCAAAAGTTGAGTGTTTCTCGGTATTTATTTCTGGTCATGACGAAATTTCCAGGTCCTCCAATGACGAAGCTCTCAAGGGCATTTGTTGTAACACGTTGCCATACAACAGGGAGCGTTCCTGTAGTATGGGATACGGGTGTTCTGCACAAAAAAAATAATGATTAGACTAAATTCGCTGCAAATGTCGGATTCCCTCTAATCATGAGATGGAGGAAAAGTCAGGTGGCGACTTACCCAGTTTTTACGAAATTCGTCCACAGCGCTGTCATGGCATCAACCATTTGGAAGTCTCGTTCGTTCATTCGTTTAGTGCCGAAGAATATCTCACTCACTGGGAACAGATACAGTAATTCATCAGCGTGACTTACACCATAATCTCTTACTGAATCGCCGACAATATTCGTGTATGATAAACTTCCTCGGTATGCAAACTCATAGAAATAAACAGGACTACGCTTAGTGCGAAGGTGAGCTTTCACTGCAGTGGCACTTCCAAATTTGAAGTAGTCATCAGAAAATAGCTAGGGCAGTCAAATTCATAAGTAACTTGATAAAAGTTGAAGAATTACGTAAATCAGAATTTCATACATTCACCAAATTCTGCCTGGTAGATTCACCGAAAGCCTTATTACCAAAATAATGTTGCCGAATTTCATTAGAAATAAGATCTTGAGAGGCATTTGGGCAACCAACTTCATATCCAAAAATTGCTGGAGCCTTCGTTAGGAAATCTCTATCGAGTGCTTTCAATTTTGACTGATTTGGATCCAGATAGTATTCTAGAACTGATTAAATTCAATTAAATATTAATAAACCTATGAGTTTACGTGAGTGAATTTCATCACTACTAACCAACTGTGCTCAAAGCTCCTTCATCAGCATTTACGCCATTCAACCAAGGTACATCAGCATAGCGACCACTCTCGATCAATACACTCGGTTCCTCTGTCAAGAATGCCCCAGGTTTATTTGATTCCACAACTGACAAGAATAAATCTCGTGCAGCTCCGTCGATTTCCTAAAAATTACAAATGGCAATGATACACAAAACAATGGCAGCCTTCTATAAACGATCTCTTCAAAACAGCGATAGTTAATTTGTGTAAATTTGCGTCAATTACCGCCCAATTCATCGATTGTGCCGCAACATCTTTAGCATCCTTCGAACGAAGACACGTCAAAAGTGCCTGTGACGTCGTTGTTGGACAATTGAGCTCTCTTCCAAGACGTTCAGCGGATGACTTTGCCATGGCTGGTGTATGGAACGTGAACGGAATGATAGCAGTTCCACTCTGAGTTATTGCTCGGTGGAAGAGTCCTGTGAGTGATATTCAATATAATTGATGGCCCTTCCGGAAAGATCAACATTAAGAAGACAAAATTTTTAGTTTCTTACCCCTAGCGAGGGGACTGAGCATCAGAAGATTTACACTAATAGCTCCAGAACTCTCTCCAACGATTGTCACTCTGTCTGGGTCACCCCCGAAAGCTTCAATGTTCTCTTGAACCCATCTCAGTGCTTGGACATGATCTTTCAAACCGTTATTTCCCGGAATTACGTCGTCTGCCGTGCTCAGAAAACCAAGGGCCCCTAGTCTGCAGATGAATGTCGTGAGATTTCATTTTACGTAGTTATACGATTATTCTGTTCATTATTTTACCTGTAATTCATGACCACGTAAATAATGTGATGATCCATGAGATATTTCGGGCCATAAAAAGCACTCGAACCCTCTGTCCATCCGCCACCGTAGAAATATACCATAACTGCATAACGTCTACATCCTGCAGTCGCAGATTTCGGAGTGTAAACATTTATGAAGAGGCAGTCTTCGGAGCCTTGAACTCTTGCAGCTGGATCAACATAATTCTTTTGGAGGCAATCAGGGCCATCAACTTTCGCATCACGGATTCCCCTCCACGAAGTTGGCGGCGTAGGAGGCTAGAAGTGAATACTGAGATTTAAGATGATCCAAGCACCATGAATCGTTTCGTACTGCTGAATACTGTACATTTTGAGATTTTCAATAGCCAAAATTTTAAACTAAGGAGGAACGAGCGCTGTGGTGGGGTAACTCGGGGTAGGGAGAGATTGCTGCCCGGACGCGGAATGAGGGGAAACTACCACGCGGTTGCGAAAAAAATTTCGGCAACTCTGTTAGCTCAAACACAGCTGATTTGTAATATATTCATCTCTCTCGCTCCAATGGGCAATGATGCCACATTTAACCTGAGACTGGTCCCCTCATAAGGGAAACGCCGGTAAAATTATTTTGATTTATTATGATAAATACGCAGTACGAGAGTAAATTTTGAAAAAAAATCGAGTGTTGATAAAACTTGGAAGAAAACTTACAGATTTTTTGTTGAATTTTATTTCAATTAATAAGTCTGTAATAAAATCATTTAGAAAGCACTGCAAAATAAGGGGACCAGTCTAGGGTTAAGATGATAGCGTTTAAGGTAGTTGCCTCGCCATTGACAAGTATTAAGACTGGCTTGGAAATTTGTCTATAAATAATCAAGGGCATAATACATCTAATTTTGAAATTTGAAGACGAAGTTCCACACCAAACATGAAATAATTGCAATTGAAAATGACCTGTTTTGTACAGGTGGCATGGGAGAAGCGTGAGATAATGACAAATTTTATTTTCTTCCCCACTGAAGGAATATCACCATGTTTATGAAAAACTGACACTAATTAGAACTGTACATGTAGAATTATTCTGAGGAAAATGGCAATCGCTTACCACATAGTTTTGATGAATGATTAGGAAAAGAAACGTATTTCGACGAATACTAGCAGTGGAGAGGGCATCAAGATGGCCGCGTGGAAACGATGTGGCACAGTATGTGTGTATTCATATATAGGATACTTGGTATTGTGATACAGTCAGGTTGGAAATATATAGGCTCGCATTTTTAAATTATCGGTACTATGTTAACGACCTTGAACTCGGCAAAATTGGATGATTATCGTCTTTTTTGAACTAATTTCTTCGGTGAACTGTAACTTTTTTTTCATAATTCGATAGAACAATGCTCGACTTATATTATTAAGGTGAGAAAAAATTCTATCTATCGCGAAAATATGTGAAAAAAATACTCCGACGCAGGCTTCCGTAACAGCCCATGTATTGTCCATTGTATCAACAATAATAAAAAAAACACTCAAGATTGCCGGTGAGGTGGCTTGGAATTTTTTTCACTGATGACTTGGAATTGAATTATCTTCATAGTGGAAAAGAAAAAAGAATTTTATCTATCAAAAAATGGTCGTGCTTGTCCCTCCTTGAATGACGTCAGAAAATTATTAAAAAATTTACAGATAGTCAACATTGCTCAAATTGCATTTTGCAATATATAGTTTCGAGGACAAAACATTATTATTTATAAATTACTTATGAAAAAATATCTCGATGTCCAAAAAAAGCAATTTTCGAATTTTTCCCCGAATTTCCCTTACAAAGTAAACTTTTAATTTTTTCGAGATTCTTAGAATATTTTCTCATGGTTCAAAACGGAGAATTAAATTTCAATACTAAAATTTTGAAATAACAAAATCATTGGAAAATGTCCGGTACCCTAGGGTCAAATTGGGCTCGAATGATTAGCCTAATGTATAGCTACCACCCTTCAAAAGGATTTGAAGAAAGAACAACATTGTTGAAGTACTTGAATATCCTTAAAGATATGTAATTATTTTTAAAGGATCAATTTTTTCGATGTTCAAACGAAATTATTATTTTTCATCTGATAGAGGGAAAGGCAAAACCAACCTTTCTGATATTTCTCATGCATAGGCTCTTATGGGAATCAACTCCGAAGCGCAATTCCTAGCGCTAAATCACTCTGAAAAAATACTCTGAATCTGATGATTAAAAGAAAATCTTAGGTATCCAACTAAATAAGAAAAATATTCCAAAGATTTGACTCTCCTTCTTCATTTTATTTTTCAATAATTATTATCGATTGGTGGATTAGAATAACGATTCACATGAACAAGATGACTTCCTCTATAAGAAAAAAAAAATGGGTAATTTTTTGGATAAGTTTCAACTAAACATCTCTAGATCATTATAATTTTTCACAGCATTCACAATTATTTATCGCACGCCGTGCGTAAAGTAACCACTTTCCGCACGCTTCCGTGTGGTCAGTGGTGCGTTCCACACGTTGTGCAATAAAAAACAGTACCTTACACATGTGGCAAAGATTTTCAGAATCGTCTGATTCCAAAATTCGCCTCCGGCTCATTTTGCAACTCTCACTCGTCGGAAAATTATTTATTTTCCTCAAAAATGATTCAAAGTTCCAAATTACCTGGAAACGCAGTTCTCCAATCGGTGCACTAGCATATGGAATTCCCAAGTATGCATTGAAATTTCTTCCATTTCTCGATTGCATCACTATACCTTCCAAAGTACCATTTCTAATCGTGACTCTTGGTGGATTGTGAGCACACACAATTAAAGTGCACATTGCAATTATTGCAAAAAAATTCATTACCGAAGAAGTCCCCATAATGGTGCTGCTTCAAAAACTTCGAAGATTAGTGCTGACTTTATTCTCAATCAGCTTTTGAACTACTGCGCATTCCGCAATCGTGGCTCTCTTTAAATACGAGTCAATAAGGAAATAACCTAAGTTTACATTTCCTATTTTTTTTCCTTCATTGTACTCATACAAATAAAGATCGAGAAATTTTCAGTAATTCTCAAGGTCTCAACTATAGAGACGGTTTGATAATGTTCAATTTCTCAGTATTTTATGAATAATTGAAAAATCCTGTGTTGAAATCATAGATTTATATAGATCTCAATTTCTTTAAAATTATCTTTTCAACATTTCTACTATATCAACCGAGATGAAGAGAATTCCTCTGTACCATTCAATTCTTGCTGCAACTTTATCTCATTCGAAGCAATGATTTTTCATTGGACATTAATTTGCAAGCTTACTTTAAATATACGAAAAAAATCGGAGAAACGCATGGAATCATTAAATTCATAAACTTTTGAGATATTCAAATAAAAATTTGATATCGAGAAGAATTTGGCTATTCAATGATAATTTGATGCTATTGTCATATGCAGAGCTGTATTTGCTTACTTATCAGATTTTATCTCACATGAATTATTCATTACTGATAAGATAAGAAAATAATGAGGAGCTTCTATTAATCTAAAACAACGTTAATATTGGACGTTTTTTTTCAACGTGGGAGAATCTGATAAAAATCTCACATTAGGAACTTTAGAAATACTCTCCATTTCGATTATTTTATTCGAAAAATTCTTTTCTCTCCTACCCTTCTTTCCTCGAATTCTCTATAATAATTAAAAAGAATCGTAATGATCAAATTATTCCGCAGAATAATTCAGGAATGCGGATAATTAAATCCATTACAGTAGATTCTCGTTAGTTGCAGCTTCGTCAATTGCGAATATTGCCCCTAATCCCTCTCTCCGCTACCCCCACTCCCTTACGCGCTCGATGCTTGTTTTGACATTCGAAACATAAACATTGGGGAGAAAAATCGTAAGAAATTCAAATTCGAGAAAAATTTTCAATTTTATTTTGAAAAAACATCGATAACACTAGAGGGCTCCTATTCAATCCTGAAAATGAAGAGCGGATTACTCACAAGAGTGGGGGTCAGCAGTTAACTGCGAATTCGGGCCCAAGCGTTCGCAACGAACGAGAGTCTACTGTATTTTAAAAATATCAAAATCCCATCTTTTTCTTTATCAGAAAGTTCAACTTCACTCTCGCTCTACGTTATCGACCGATACTTCTCGGTTTCCTATGTTATTGACTGAAATGAGAGACTTCGTATCAGACAAAATACACAGATGGCGCGCAGCTAGTAAAATCTCAATTCAAATAATGAGAATAGCATGCTTCGATAGAATCAGTTATAATCTCCGTGTATTTCCCAGAATTTTTCCGTCGATTTTTCATCCTCAGCGTTACTCAGTTGGTCTTGTTATTAACCGTCAGAGATAGGGTGCGAATCACCCGCTTCATAGCGGTCTTTCTTCTTCCTCCAATAGGGTGTTCACCCCTCGTATAGATGAACCATCATGCCGTATGGGATCAGCACGCCATTTTGTAATTCTTCAAATGTAAGAGTAGGAATAATCGCAAATAATGATGTTCCTCGAATATTTTGTAGTCAACAATAACGTTTTATTTTCATCCTAGAGCCTTTTGAAAATAATAGAAAATTTCGTAATGTTTCGCGCTCTATCTGCACTTAGAAATCTACTTATCTTTCATTCGATGTATGATAAACAGATTGAATGATCGCTCTGGTGTTTGAAGTGTTATTTAATCGATTTTCTGATGAAAAAACTGAAAACATCGAAAACCACTTCAAACATTTTGTAAGAATTTCATCGAAATAAGTCATTCCATTCTGACCAAAAAAAAAAGCAAAGAAAATATACTTAAGTATCGAAAAAAAATTGTTAAGAAGCTGTCATTCATAAAAAAATTTGGATCAAAAGATTCTCGGAATCTCATCAAGTTGCCAGAGGCAACGCCTTCACCCAACTTCCATCGTCGAGCTAAATGTCGTTTGCTTCTCTTTCACTACATTTTTCCCCGGGGAAAAAAAATCTACGCCACAAATTTTTCCGGAAAATGGCTTCTTGAATATCACACTCAGGTATACTGTTACGAGGAAAAGAATTTAAGAGCATTGTTTGCCTCGTTCTTGTCAGAAGACGAGAAAAAAAGAAGATAAACAAAAGAGAATTTTTTTTTACATTCCTCATTAAGTCGCGAGCGTTAAATTTTATGAAAGTAGCGAATGGGGATAAAAATTCATCCGGAATTATTGAAAATCCAAACAAAGCACTCATTGGCAATGGTAATCTATGTTGATGAAATAAAATGCGAAGAGGGGGATCAAACTGTGGGATTGGAGGGGTAAAAAGAGGAGAAGACTTTTCTTCGGTACAACTACTTCCGTGGCATGCGAGGGGGTTCATCGACCCTCTGTTCTCGGCCTCGAGAAAATTCTATGGGGTCGGTAGGACAACCCCCTTTTTTTCTCCCTCTCCCTCTATCTCTCTCCCTGCAACAAGAAGGGGAGAGGCTTGAAACCCCCTACTATGAAAATCCAACGGCATTACTCAACTTTCCCTACTACGCACGGTGAATAAAACTCCATATTTGATTTATAAAAAATTTCGCATTTTGGAATTAATTAAAAGACATTAATTAAACGTACGTCAATTAGAAAATCAAATGGAGAATTGAGGATTTATAATAGGGACATTGAAGAGTGATTGATTATTTGATTCATTACCATGATTATCTTAATTATATCGTCGCTGTAGAATCAAAACTTCATTTTTTCGTAAGAATACTGACTTACGCCTTTTTATTATTCAGCAAGAAAAAATGGCACTTTCGCCCTTTTGATTCTACGGTGACGATATGTAACATATATATTTTTTCGATGCGGGCACGTCTGCGAAATTTGAAACGATTGAACTTCACCAGTAACGAGGCAATCGGATCGAAATTTCGAAACGTTGAAGTGAATTCTTACGTTTAAACATTTCTAACTGGAATTTCCATACCGAACGACGGAAATTATTGACAACCAAATGTCTCCTATATTTGAAGCACTTTGAGAATTGATTATTCAGGGTGACATAAACTGAAAGAAAAATAGAATTTTCCAACAATCGGTAGTAGAAAAGGGCCAAAAGTTTGACAAAAAAGAATGGTGTCATTCAGTGGAAAAGTCGTTAAATATGTTCAAGTTGTGGTCATTGTAACGAGACAAAAATACTTTCAGCTAGCAATATGATTTATTTGGAAATAAAAAAAATTCAAGGTTCTTCGTAAAGGTAACTATCGAAATCTCTCTGATTCAATGATTTTTGAAATTTAGTTTTCAACAAAAACCGAAGCAATTAAGTCCAAACTTGCGATTATTCTCAAAATTCTTAATTTCACAGTGTATCAAGTAGTTGAATTCTACGTAAAAACGAAATGAAAATCATTTTCACGATGACTTTTCAAGATTTTACAGGCATTTCGTCGAATGTGTGAATTACAGGTGATATTCAGATGTTAATTCAAATTCATCGCCTATATTTTGAATTTTTTTTTAGACCAATTCCCCTGAATTTTCCCGAAATTCCGAACACCAAATGTTTAATTCGCTATTTCCTACGGAAAATTACCAAAAATCTTTGGGAATTTTCAAGTCTTTTTTAACTTCATTTTTTAATCGAGACACGAAATTTCGATCGTTTGAATCTAAAGACTTTGCACTTGAACTTCTTCAAGTAAATTCAGCCGTTGTCTCAAAATTAATCGAAGAAAAAAATAATAACGAAAAAATGTTTTTTTTCGAACATTGAGAAAGAAAATTTTTTCATTCCAAATTATTAATTGAGGATTCAAATTCCACTTTTTTCCATTGGATCCAGTGGTTAAAATCTGTTGACCCAAATTTGAAAAGGGTAACGACCCTATCGGTAAAAAAAAGAAGAATCTAAGGGCAAACCCCTTTCGGTGCCATTTGTTCACGAATCCTATTTACTCAATTTTTTTTATTCTTTTTCATTCTTTCTTCTCATTGTTCTAGGGCATAGAGGAGAATGTGCGGATACCCTCTTTGAATTTGGGATATATAAGGTACCAATAGAAACTGGGTCGTCTTACCTGTGTCAGTGAAATGAAATTCAACGTGGTTGGATGGGTTACAGAGAGAGAAAGAGAGAAAGAGAGAGAGGAGGATTCCCATCGTTTGTGTTTTGGTATACTAGAAGTTTTGGATATTGAGCAGTGGGGGCAAGACGAAAATTACGTTTGCATTCACATGTACATTTTCTCATTCTCATGTATGAGGATTCTTTTTTTCATAGATCTGGCCTCATGATTTATATGGTAATAGATGAACTATGGGTACAAGGGAGTTTCAACCAATGGAATAGATCAAAATGAGCTCACAGAGTTTCTCAATTAATTTTACGTCCTTCATTTTCCATAAAAAATTCGTTACACGGAGAAAAAAATAGGAAAATTATGCTTTCGTACAATAATCGTATCATTCTGATTTTTCCGATCTATCTATACATGGAGAAGAAAAAATTATGAATTTTACAGGAGTATTCTGAGAAAAATTACTATGCAGTAGGGTAATCCTGTAGTGGGTTCATAGTAAGTAACACATTCGTGTAAACGTGATTATTAATTATATTAATATCATCGTAAATTATCGTTTGGGATGAAACAAAATTTGACAAGCTAATAAGAAAAATTGAGGTTCGTACTGTAATAGTTGTGATCGGGAGCACGAAAATCAATATGGTGACACATCTGATTTAAAATATCTATTGACAAAATATCTAAGCCAAAATATTTAATTTCGAAATATCATGTGCTGAAATGTCTATTTTCGGAATATCACGTGTAGAAATATATATTTCCAAAATTACAAGTGGCAAAATATATAATACTAACATGTCAATTTCAGCTGATGCTGATAAATTATTTAATCTTCTCGACTAAATTATAAATAAATAGAGACATTCAAACATACTTCATCAAACGTTAAGGATGTAAAAAATATTCACGTGTTATAACTAAGAATTTATGTAGATTGTTCCTGCTCTTACACTGAGAAAAAAATACTAGCATTCAGTAATTCGGTGTTTTTGCGACATAAAACCATTGAAACAAATAATTTTATTATCCTTTCAAAAGCCATGTATTTCTCGCTAATAAATTCGAATTGTTGCAAAAGACTATTCTTGGAAAGAAGTTAAAATTTCATTGTTTCAATCACTTTTTATCGCAAAAATACCGAATTACTAAATACTAGTATTATTTTTTCTCCGCGTACCTTTTGCATATCGTCGCCCTAGAATCAAAAGGGCGTAAGTGCCATTTTTTTTCTGAATAAAAAAAGGGCGTAAGTTAGTATTCTCATGAAAAAATGAATGTAGATTCAATTTTTGTAGATTTTTGAAAAATGGCACTTAGGCCCTTTTGACTCTAGGGCGGCGATATATTCAAGTAAATTTTCGGAGATTCATGAGACCA
>JABSMS010058000.1:0-21995 GCA_018902275.1 Aleiodes sp. PSUC_FEM 10030003
ATTCGCGCCGCTCGATTTGAAATTAGCCAATAGGAGCCAGAATAAAAGTGTGACATGAGTGAAGTTAGCACCATGTCATGTTCTTTTTAGAATAGGATTTTCAAAAAAATCTCCCAACTATTTTTTTTCCGCGGATGGATATTCGTGATGACATAATATGCACGAATTATTTACTAATACAGGATAGATGAAAGAGAGACAAAAAGGGGAGCGAAATAACACCGACGGCATATTATACTTGGACAATATGTAAAAGAACTAGTTGCTGAGTCCCATACTGGCGCACCCACTCTGACGATATTAGAAGCAAGAGTCCCGGCTCTTTAGCTTCGATTCCCCTATTTCTATGTTGCAACCCCCCAAGTCTTTCAATCCCCAATA
This sequence comes from Aleiodes sp. PSUC_FEM 10030003, assembly GCA_018902275.1. Classification (NCBI taxonomy): domain Eukaryota; kingdom Metazoa; phylum Arthropoda; class Insecta; order Hymenoptera; family Braconidae; genus Aleiodes; species Aleiodes sp. PSUC_FEM 10030003. Next base: position 382 of record JABSMS010058000.1, read on the forward strand.
CACGACCATATCCACTAAGCCGTACTCTCTCTTCTCATCCTATCCACTTGTACATCGCTTTTATCAAAAACGGGTATAAAACATTGCATGGTCTGATTAAAACAGCTTTTTAATCACAATATATAGACAATTCATGACTTGCATTGATCTAGGAAAAATACGATGACTGTAATTGTATGAAAACTTGGTTAATTGCGAAATGTTATAGGAATTGTGATAACATTACGGATATTATTTTTTTGATTATGAAGTTGTAAGGCTTCCGGGCAAATTAAATCGTATGGGAGTCTTGACTCATACTTGTCGAGACCTCGAAAATTAGTTTCACAATAGCACAAGATTTCTCATATATTAAAAAATTCATCATCCAGAGAAAATTCTTTATTTTCAAACGTGATATGTTAGCAAAGACTTAAGATTATTGCATTGAATTTTGCTTTAAGAAGATTTTAGTCATAAAAAATATTCTATGCACAGTTCTTATGTACTCAACGTCAAAAAGTATTACGAGCATGTCACCTTTTCCATTTTCGAAGTTGGAACTCTATTTCCTACTCATGGATCGAATTCAAATTTTTGAAATATTCATTGCTAAACCGTTTCTTTTTAACTTGCATTCAAAATGAATTACTTAAATATGACAAAGAGTCTAATTGTTGTTGTCGCTCCAATCCTAGCAGAAATTTTCAGTCGTTTTTTGACTTTGGATGTCACTGTGAGGTTCCAGTAGTGACCTCACGGAAACGGGTCGTAGTGAGCTCGCCAGGAGACATCACAGTGAGCTCACCGCGACGTACTATGGTGACTTAACTGCGTATGTTATGTGCCATGACACTCATCTGCCAGTGAGCGTGTTGAGGTTAGTTGCTGATAGTTAATTGAGTTGTGTTTGAGATACAATTTGAAAATACGTCAATATTTCACATAAAAATTGAAAAAATAAAATGAAAATGGATAATGCAATTAGATCATTATGTTTATGAACAAAGGAGGAGGTATACTTTTAGAAGATTATGATTGAAAATTTCACGGGAAAATTCAAATATTCAACTTGAAATTTTAAATATAGATATTCAATTCTTAAAACTTTGATCTTACAAAAGAAGATTTGATAAAATTTTCATAGCTTTTCATTTTTTCAAACTATTTTTGACGCGTAAATAAGATTGTGTGTTAAATTGATAGATTGACAAAATCCATTCATTCATTTGAAATTGATTATTTTCGGAACAAATAAAATTTGAGACAATTTATAAGCCATTAAAGTGCTTCTGAGTGGAATTCTCTATTGACGGAAAATTCAAGTTTATAGATTATTTTATTGATTTCCACATTTGAAGTAAAAAATTCGACTTTCTTGTTGAAATTTCATTGTTCATCAAATTAAAAAAATTATATGCTTGATCAATTTTTTATGAAAAAATCAAATTGCAAACATGGTTCGTTTTAGCTCAAATTAGAATCGCGATATTGACAGCTTACATACATTGAAATGGTAAATTTTCAATTTTAGATCAACAGTAAATTGAGAAAATAATTTATACAGAAAGGAAAAATGTATATAGAAGAAATTTGTCACATTAACACTTGACGATATTTTTACTTGTACCTATAAAAAATCTCAGAATAAGAATCAAATCAACATAATCTTACAAGACGTACGACTCTCATTGCAGCGTCAAAATAGCAACGTCGCAGTGCGCTCACTACGACGTTCATATGGAACGTCACGGCGACCCACAAAGTCAAATCACAAAGTCTTCGTGAGCTCACGACGACTTTGAGTTTCTACTAGTGAATGAATTGCTAGAGCAAATGGTAAACGGAAAAGATTCATCCCTTCCGACAACGCCTTCGTTCGAATCATTATCCAGTCATCGTTCCTAATTTTAGAATCGTTCAAAATGAGTACAATTGAATTGCAATTGGATAACCTGGAAAAATCAAGAAAATAGTAGAATCCATCCGTGCAAATAATCTGTTCCCATGTCGTGAACATTTTCTTGTATTATGTGAAAGTGTCAAGGCCGATGAACGCGCTCTATTGACCTTTGGGGCTCCACGACTCGATTGAATGCCATTCTGCATTTCATGTCATATTAACCATGATGCAATCTCAATATGATAATCCGATTCTCCATTTTGAATCCTATTTTCCCATGAAAACTGTCCCTGAAACATAACTTTTAACGCGAGAATAAACAGGAGTTTTCCCGAAGGTCCAGTAAACTCACTCGGAAAAAATACGCATGTATGGAAAACATATAGAAGAACTGATGCCCATAGTGTAATTTGGAGAATATTTCTGTTTAATTATCTGTAAGACCTCAAAGAATTCATTGTATGATATGTATCATATAATACAATAATAAAAGAAATTTTGAGAAAAATAGCTGAAAAATGACGAAGAAAACGAGAAGCTAATTTCATATGGCATATAATAGGTTTTTGGACTCTACAAAATGATATCACTTTAGTGTCTGCAAACTCATTTTTACCTAAAAATACCTATATGTAGGGGAGGCCGGGGCATTATGGGGTACCTTAAAAATTGCCAATTTTTTTTTTCAATGAAAGTTCCTCAACATCAAAAATTAGTATGTACAACTCAGGATACACGATAATACTGATCGAGGAAGACAGTAAATTGCCGCTAAATCAATAGGAAAAAGAACCTTGAAATTACGCTTGATATGTACTGAATTTCAGAGATGTATTAACATTCAAGCTGATAGTATAGTTTCATCAATCCGACATGTTTGAATATGAAATAGCCTCCAATTACTTAATAATTCATTTCCCCAAGATCGGCCGGCTTCCAACATGAAGTTCGATGAGAGCTTTTCTCCAAGACGAAATGGAAGAGTAGCTATAGAAGATACAGAGAAAAGCAAGAGGACATAATAAATCCTAAAAATGTTGAAATAAAAATAAATCGGCTTTAGCAGGGCTTCCGCGAGTACTAGAGATGTAGGTGGTTCGTACGATGCTGCGAGGGGTTATTCTTAATATTTGTAAGGTTTTCCATCTTGACTCAGGATTCCTGGGGCGAAGAAAAAGATAAATGGTAGAGGATAAAGAAAGATAAAGAAATCGAGGGTGTTCTTACACAGACATAAAATGTACGTAAATCTTTCTTAAAAATCTCTGTTTATCGACCAAGAGAAAAAAATATCGGATCATCTCATAACTCCTGATAAAAACCCAGAAAACCCTACGAATCATACTGCTACATTTTCTTTTATTTTTTAGAAATTAAAACTTTATTCACCCTTATTTATATTTATTCTCGAGCCGCTTCAGGAATGCCCTTCAGCATACTAGCGGATACGTGAAATTTAAAGTAAGAGTAGAGATTTGTAGTCAGTACGGGCTAACGGCTACGTAACTAATTACCTGATCTCACCCGCTAGCAGCTAGAGTTCATTGGCGAACGTAGAAAGGGTCGAGTGTTGTTGCCGACAGTGAACGGATGAAATACGCAAAACAGTAGGGTCTAAATGAGAAGAGTGATGGTGTGCACTAGTAGTAGGTACTGATGAAAAGCCTCTGGTTAATAGTATTTAGGTGATATATATGCTGGCACCGCTACCTCTACTGCTGCTGCTACTGCTGCTGCTGACACCAAAGACTTCTCAACTTTAGACTGGCAGTGAGTGTGCAACACAATTTTACCTCAGCCCAAGGGATTCTCGTAAATTAGTTTTTAATTTTTTTCCTAAGCGCTAGGTGTTACTGAAAGAATTCAAATTTCTTTGTGAATAATGGGGATCCTTGAAAATTCATGATGTATTAGCGAAAGGACAATTCGACTTAACTCTCCTCAAAGATGATATTATAATCTGCTGCTACAGATATTGGAATCACTAATCTTTTCAGCAGAATCAAACAATATTCTTCTTCGACGTTCTCGATCATTACTCGAAAGAAAACGGATGGCGTAGCATTTGGAAATATTCCATTCACTTTCGAGAATGGTTATTCCTGCACTGACACAGTGATCCGTGATTCGAATCAATGTGGCAGTGCAGGAAGATTACTCAACTTCGAGCGATGATCATCTCAAATCTCGATAATGATGTCAATAGTTCCATAAAAGTACAATAAACTTCACCAATAAACTTAAAATGTCTCGCGCCTCACCCATCCCTCTTCTATTCTGAAAGCACCTAGGAATATCAATCTATTAACATCTAAGAGTTATCAATCTGCATTTCACGCGAGTGGTTTCTTCGTCAACCATGTTACCAAAAGCATTTGTTCAAATAGTTATGGAATGTAAAGATAAATGAATGCACCAAAGTTTGAAATTGATCTGCTTGTTCAATCACGTTCTGTGACTATATTTGAATTCCAAAGTGAAAACAGACTGAACGTAGGATGCTGCTATCACTTATGTAATATATTGTAGATTACATTGGTAGCTGAGTATGCGTCTGTAAAATGGTTGCTACAATTCGCCAACAGCTATGTCCGTTTCTCTGTACAGTACAATAACGTCTGTTATATGGTGCGCTCTTACTTCAATACAACTACATACATACCTTCAAGTATTATGTATTTTATGTATACATGTAGATTATACATGTTAACCATGGCACCCATACGTAAAGGCCATCCAACACGCGGATAGTTGCGACTGGCACTGCGATTGAATGCTAGGAATTTCATCATGAGTTGAATCCGGGTGAGCGATGTCGGAGGGGATAGTTATACGCGTTTGGACCGGGAGGAGGTAAACGTAGAGACTGAGAACCGCCCTCTACTACCCCTGAGCCTTCTACCCCCAAAGCGTCTAGGGGCTACAAGTTGGGGTGAGACAGGAAACGTATGATATATACAGTATACTGGGATCGAGAGAACCCCTTGCTTAGCAGCCGGCCGTTCCAATCATGATTCCAACGTTGCAGCGTTTGAAGTTCTCAATTGAAAAGGGGGTGGAGGTTTGACTAAAGAACGAGTCCGAAGCTGTATATATTGAGACTGTCCGTTTTCACTCCACTTTCGATGCCTATATACAGGAACATGTAAATGCATACATAGTCGTCTATTGACTATACGGCGTAACTCTACGTACGTATGAGTTTAAAAAATCACCTCTTTTTCCATATAAATCTGAGATCAATTCGATATGACTTGTTTCGACCATTCCTCCATCGTGAATTTGATAGATCAAATATTTACTAAGGATTATAATATTGAACGTAATGAATGATGCTCGATATCGTGGACTAGTTGCTACCTATATCACCAGATGGTGCCATGGATTATATCTTTGTTGCAATTATTATGTTATCACATACACTCTGTAATAATACGACTAAGGTTGAAGCGGGTATAATTCTACAGAAATTATTACCACGTGAGTGTTTTATTTCACTGTTTAAATCAGTATTAGTATCAGTGTAATATAGTTGAACGGTGTATTTTTTGTTGCTGAAATCTTTATATCTATAGATGTATTAGAGATTATCCTCAAAGAGTATGAATGAGAAACGAGGGGTTGCTGAATCAAGATAAGATATCTTTTACGATCAACATCCGATATATTCTCTTCCATTCAAAGATAGGCATGGTCCATTTCGGTAATAAGGCGTTATGCTATCAACGTACACATTCATACTTCACTTTCGCTTGCTATTCTGTGTTTTGAATCGATAGTAGGGTTGAAAGAGAAAATTCACAGAACAATGCGACTATTTATGTCAGAGCTAGATGACAATTCAACCTTTCTCTGATTGAAAAACTCTATACATTCAACTAATTAATTTCCTTCGGTACACTCTTAGTACTAACTCCAAAGTATTATATGATTTGTCGGTTTTTTTCTCATAAACAACAAAGTCTACCACACTATTATTCCATAATTTGCACCGCTAATTTTAATTTATAAATTCCAAATGCAAATACATTGTAAATGGCATTCAATTGCATTCCAATGGATTACGCAATTATCCTCCCACTCACGAAAGTTAATTCAATTATTGGATGTCATTAACATACATCATAATAAAGATTTATCTTTTGTAGAGTATTCTCTGTAATCTACCATTTCATTGCCACGAATACATGGATAGTGGAAGCGTTGAGCTAGTTTGTACTATAAAATGTACTATGTTGTCAGCATTTGTAATTAACTTCTCTCGCCTATGTCACGTTCGTTTGCGCCTCATTTCCAGCGTGTAACAAACTGCCTCCTCATTCTCTCTTTCTCCCACCCTCTCGTTCCCTTTTTATCTTCATCTTCCTCTGCTATGATTCTAGTATCAGATCCTTTTAGCTTTGCTCCTAAATTCCTTAATCAAGTTTTTCTATATTGCAGGAGAATTTACGAATTTTGTTTTCCCAGCTCACCCTTATACCTCTACACTCCTTACCCCCTTCTCAAGTTCACTTTTTCATTGAATTTTTTTTGTCTCAAATTCACCAACGTGTTTTGGCGTCCTCCTTCTCTCTTTCCGTTTTCTGTCGTTCCTACGACGATCTATCTTCCTACTCACTCACGCGCCCTCACTTTGATGTCAAGCTGTGAACACCGCCGCCATTTAATTTACCGGGTGATGTGTTTCGAAGGAATCTACCCCCTCTGGTGCTGCTTTCTCGCGTTCCGCCGGCGCACCAACTCCATTTCAGCATTTTCCATACCAGGAAAAAAATACATCTACGCTACGTTCAAATTATAAATTTATCTCTATTTTTTCTCTATATTTAATATTTTTCATTTTTTCTCTGACTTGCATATTCATAGAAGTAATTAAAATTACTTAATTTTACCACCTTCTTTCTTCCACTCATGGAATAAAGTTCGGAAAATGAGAGTTATTCTGGGGTTGAAATTTCTCCTCCAGAAAGTTCCTGGTTGTTTGTGTGCAAACTATATGAAGTATGCCAAAGTCATAAAAGTCATGTCACTATCGAAACATGGTACGATACATACACTTCACTTGGATATTTCATAAAAGTATTACAAAGAGGGTGAAAATTAGATGTTGTCACTAATGGCTGTCACCTCTACAAGCTTAAACCTTTTAGCAAATGCGATTCTCACAATACGTTATTTAACTATACATGCTTTGCTGAGAGAAGGCGTATAGCCTGCCAACTCCAAACTGTATCCCTCTTGACATTTCCCTGCGCCTTCATCACGCACTACGTCGATCGAGCGTTGTCCTTTGATCCTGCCGACAGTCACCCCCTATATTTCCACCTGCTCCCCCGAGTCTCTCGATCCAACTTATTTTTCTGCCTCACTTTTGACAGACTACTTCTACAGAATATTTATAGTTGTTCAATACATGTAGTAATCGACATTTTACAATATCGAAATAATGTTATTATTAAGGCCAGACAGAAAGATTACCTGTCAAAGTTTGTGCAATATATTGATATATCATTGATAATCCTTTCCTAGCACTATAAAACATATCACGGAAGATTTATTCTTCAATCTAAAATTGATATTAATAGAATAATAAAGTGACTGAAAAATCTAAATTTTCATATATGACCTGATCGAATATTACGTTTTAGATTTCATTGCGAACACATGGCAAATTGAAATCTCATGGCTGCCTAGGAACTTTCGTGGGACTAATATAAGTACGAACTCCTCGGCCCTAGTTATTCTATATTACTAGATCAGAAAAATAATTAGGGCAGAACAGGAAATGAATGCAAGCATTTGCTTTCATTATATCGAAACAATTCATAACATCGAAGGAGCATGGACAAGTGTGAGTGAAACCGTGAAAAAGAACAAGGGTGCAATATGAATATTTTTTAGGTTGGATAGCTATTTGCATGCTATCCAAATCTACTGTCCAATGAGGTGAGAAGATGTCAGAAGATTACTCTGCACTGTAATCATTTTTTTTTTATAAATTTCAGCATAATAACAAACTGATGATCTTTTTATACATTCATCATCGCAACGTGATTTTTGTGCTGCATAAAACTGGATCGGTTCATTGAAAGTCTGTAGACCACAAAATAAATCAAATTTAACTGGAATAATCCAATGAATATTAATTAATAAAACACAGATTGAATTTCCATTAAAAAAATTTATCGATTCAATAACATTTCAATGGGTTTACAAACATCATCCATTGATATTATTATCCATTTTAGTAGTGATCATCGAAAATGCATTCCGTTCCATTGGGATTCTAGTTTTATTAATTGTCATGGAGACATCCTCGAGATAAGTAGCGATAATTTTTCCGAAAATTCCCAAAATTTGTTAATAAAAGGCGCAAATGAAAATAGTGTTCTGAAAATTCACTCCATCAAATATTGTATTCAGTACTGCGTGCAAACTCTACGTGACAGGAATTTCGTTGAATCGAAAAGTTTCCGTTAAACGTGAAAAATATGAAGTAATTTCTCAGCATCTAGTTATTTTCCTCTTCCTCATTCAATATTCAGAATGAGCGCATAAATTACGAAAAGCACATGCATCCTCTCATTTCATTGATTCCCAAATCTCATTTTCATTAGTATGGTGAGTAAATTTTGCACACTACCTGCATGTGGCTTCATTTCTATTTTCCTTCAGATTTTCCGTGATACCAATATTAATTTTTTTGATCATCCAACACAATTACTCCTACGTTGAACCCGGAATGTAATGCCTTTACTGGCCGGAAATTATATCGCTCAGATGATGCCGCTGAAAACTTTGTCATGACCGCCGGCATTTTCTCAAGTGAATTTCTAGGTCCGATGTTAGGGTGCAATGCAGATTGTTCACTCTCTACGTTTAAAATCAATATGAAATATTACAAATGATAGATGAATCAGTAAGGAATCATTTATATGATCGATTAAAATTGCGGAAACCCTTGTTTGAATTAATTTAATTCGAAAATTGAGATGACCATTTTCGGTACACTGAAATATGGCCTTGTTCCAATCTGTAGCAGTGGCTATTGTTACTTTGTTAACCTCTGTAGACTTTTCTGTTTCGAGTCATTCAAAATTTATTACATGGGTATTAAAAGTTTGGAGCTTTTGGTCACAAATAATTATTATTTTATTATTTGTTCATTTTTGTTTTTTCCTAATCGAAATAGTAGGAGAAAGAACAGCCGCAAAATATACAGTAGCCGCATTTTGCGAATGAAAATAAAGAGTGACAAAGGAGATAACCACGTGGAAAACTGTTGTAAAAATGGATTGCAGCAATTTTCCCGATACCATGAAAAAATGTGGAATTTCCGTTAAAAATATACATATTTATTCAGCGCCTCACAAACTACTACCCTCACGTTTTTAACTGACAGAAACTGATCCAAAAAAACAGAATACTTATCAATTTAATATCATTCAATTCTCTCAAAACTGAAATAATTCTGATGGTCTGTCAGATGCAGAAAGAATATCAAGATTCCCTTAAGAAATGAATCTAATATTTCAAATTTTTCTTCTGAATTGCGATCTGGAAGTATCAGAAACTAATCTCACCACGATATTCTACTTCTTGAGATCATCTAAATTCATGAAGCACGCAGAACTTTTGTCATCAAAAAGAGGAAATAAATAAATAAAAAGAATAAAATCATGGGTATTTTCCAATATTTTGGTTCAATGATATTCCTAATCCTGAAGAATGAACCCCGAATACAAGTAATATTGAAGTTTCTTTCCCTCGTCTTTACTATAGAATATGCGTTCACAAGCCGAAGCAATATTTCATTTCCATAAAAGAAATAACACTACTGCGGGAATCTTTACTTCTCGATTTATCCAGTAATCGACAAAAAAATGTATATTAGTTTCAGTAGAAATGGATCGCATATGTTCAGACAGCACGGAGTGAATAACTAGTGGAAACAGTAAAGCCAATAATTTGTATAGAGTATGCAGTCTCAGTTCAAATATGACGGTATAATATAACATGAATACAAGTTCACAACAGTTGACCTGCCTCGAAAGTAGGTTAAAGCAAGTTTGCTACATCGGTCGATCTATCGTCGCAGTTTTTATGTCTTAAATGAAAAGAGGGCGGATAGCGTACTGGTGAAATCAAAAGAGAGGGGTGGTTATGCATGAAGAAGGGGGTGCGGCAAAAGCAGCACTATACACATTACTGTCTGTGTGTAGGCACTGTGGACGCAGGCGCCGGTAGCCATGGCGACGATTCCTTCGGATTGGCCACAGCTTCCACTCGAACATCCCCCTCGTCCCGAGGTGTTCCTCACAATTCCCCTTCGCGTTTCAACTATCTGCCACCATCGATAATCCCTCCGGCTCACATTCACTGCCGACCACCCACCTACCCTTATCTTCACCCTCTTTTCTCCTATTTCTCCTCTCTTTTTTCATCTCACTCTCCCTCGCCCCCTTTTCGCTTGAGCTCTTTCACATTCCACTGCCTGAACATGTTTCAGTTATTCTATCTCAATGTTTTTTCAACATGCTCAGGGCACTGAAAAAAATAACAAATTCAAATAACAAACAGTTTCATCTTCCTTTTCTTCCCAAACTTTCTGCTAGACTATCTTACTTTTCAATATTGATTCACAGCATGTGTGCTGCAGCTACATGAACAAGCTTTAGTATATAAATATGTCGCAGTACTGATCTCTTCGATGAATAGAATTGGAAATTTTTTTATATTCTAGTAGAATATATTCGAATTTTAAAAGATTATTATATAACACAACCCATTGAGCGATATTTGACCATTTATGTGTATCTAAATAAACATATTTATTTATTCATCTCTGACTCATCATCAAAAAATCACCCCCGTTGTTCTAAATGTATATGCAAAATATAAATATCTCCATCCTCTTCGAAGGTTACGCCTGGTGTACTTTTCTCCCTCTACCGGATAACTCAGCCTCCCGCGCCTACGCCTCTCGCGTTGCCCCGGCAACTCAGCTTGGGGTTGGCCACCGTTGAGTTTTGCTTACCGCCCCCGCCAGAGAGTACTCCTGGCCGTATCCCTATTCAGAAAACGTCAATGCGAAAGAACGAAGAAAAAGACTTGAAATAAGGGGTATGTGGCGACACGAGATGTGAAAAGATATTCAACGATATTTAACAAAAAAAACAGGTGAATTACCGTAATTCGGATAATTCATAAAGTTCCATAAATTAGAAAAAATCATCATCAATCTATATTACTACGAAAATTCTTGGATGTAAACAAGCCAAACTTGAACATATGCATATATGATAGTCCGTAATATATGAAGAACATTTCAAATACTTTTCAATCTGGAGGATTAGAAAACTCAGTACAATATGATTCCCAACATCAAGATATCAGTTATTATACAATGTTTATCGATCATTCATCGCCATTATTGCTTTCGTTACATACAATTATATGTGTCACACTAGTAATCACAAAATATTTCGAATGTAATCCTCTGGAGTGTACATAGTTACATAACCTTGTTAGTTACAGAACACGTTTGGTGCAATAAAATCTCCATTGGTATTATATAACTGCGAGACACAATTCAATCATAATTTCTATCAAGCATAAAGTGGTATTTGTTTATCAAAATTTGACAAGAAAATTCGTAATTTCTCATACTTTTATTCATTGATTTGGAATAACAAATGCATCGATTTTCAGCAATATAGTTGTCTAGAACTTCATTTTTTTGTAAAAATCTCAGCAATTATTTATCTCCACGTAGAAAATCGATATATTGGAAATCTAAATCTATAAATGGATAAACATGGAAAAAAGCTGTTATGAATGGGCAGCGTGATAATAAAATATATGTATATTATATCACTCGTGACATTCTCCCCGTATCGTAGTCTAGGCTTCTATGTCATTACCCCGTGTATCAACTCACTATCTCCAATTGCCTCCCCTGGTAGTGCGCTTCTGCCTCCCTCTTTCTCCCTTTTAGCACTCGCCGATGTACCATGCCAACGAACGAGACTGGGAGCCGTTTTTGCCTTTGTGCGCGTCGGGCGGTAGTACATCAAAGCTTCCTAGTTCCCGCTTCGGCCTTTGACGGTTGCGTCGCGATCGTTCGCTCAGTCGTCGTTCGGTAGCGCAGGAGAATCCCGCACTGCAACGAAACCGAAAGCCTCTGTCAACTCTTGAAAGTGTACCTATTTGTGTCCAGTTAAAAAAGAAAAAATTACAAACTTAGAATTGTCAAATTCGATCTAAAATGATCAATTCGACCTTCTAAATTCATCGATTGATTGTCATTCAAATTGAAGTATGGAAAGCTCAGTTAATTTCTGGCTTGATCGCTATGGACTCCACTAAAGCTGCACGTAAGTTGTACATTGTGTGATGTAACACTCGCCACGATTATGTCGCCAAGGAGTGTCAAATGTGCGCGTGGCAAAGTGACTAGGAAAAAACGGAAAGTAGTCGGTGTTACAGCGGTAACGCGAGTATTACGGGAACGAGCAGCTAGGCAAGAGCATAGAGGGAGAAAAGTGGAAATGATGATAACTGGAAAAAACAGCAACGCTGTTGGCGGGGTTGTTGGCGAGACAGGTCGATCTGGCGCAGTGCGCACGCGTCAATCCCTGGATCCCGAGGCACTTGACGGCGCCCTACTACTGCAATGGATGGAGAAACATCAACGGCGGAAGAAAAAAAATACACATGATATTTCGAAGAACATAACCGAATCCAAAGAAATCGACAAGGATGATTTTCTTGCTGATGAGCAAAGTTACGATGATGATGATGATGAAACTGAAAAAATAAAAAAAGAGATAAATGTTACAAGTAGTATGAGTACGCGGAGGAAGCCCGAGAAACGAGAACAAAGTATTGTTAATGATGGTAGTCCTTGTAGAGATAAAACATCAGCTTCAGAAAGTCGCATAACATCAGAAGAACCCTTTAAAAGAATCGATGAATCAGAAGAATTGGAAAGACTAGACATGTTTGCAACACATAAACCATCGGAGATTACAGAAACAACGAATATCAAGGTTAGTTCAACAACACCATCATCTCCGAATCGTCATCCAATTACAAGTATCACGCATGCGCCTCTCGAAACTCTAAGGAATGCATTGGACGGTTACGATCAAAGTCGTATATACCTAGCACATGTTTCATTTCTTGACTGGCGGGATCTACCCGGTAGGCGTGCTATCAACGGTGAACGTGTATGGGTAGTAGGTGCCGCCGATCACGGAGGTCGACATCGAATGAGACTTCTGGTTGCAGGTCGTCACTGGCGACCCAAGTGTCTCTGGGGGGTCAACATGGTCACACAACCAGTGGTATATGCTGGCGGTGGTAGCGGCTCCCTTACAGCAGATCTATTTTTATGGTGGTTTCATCGAGAATTCGCTACTACCGCGATAGCAATGCACCCAGACGGTGCAATATTGGTAGCTGAGTCAGCAGATTATCTTCCTCCTGAAGTTGAATGTGTTACTGCTGACGGTCTTGTACGATTATTTATAGTTCCTAAAGATTGTTTAGAGGACAGAATTGTAACTAATGAACTCAGAGTGAGGCTTGCTGCTGGGCTTCTTACTAGTGTTCATTGTCAGCTCGATTCAGAGGTAAAAACTAAGAGTACTTTAGATGATCGAATTAAAGAATTCAGTTTGAAAGAGGCATTTGCTGAATTGCATCGTGCTTGGTTGAGTATACGGTCTGAAACCTTTGTTCGTAGTTGGACAATGCTTCAAGATTATGAAGAGGTCCGCGTTATATCGCCAGAATCGAAATTATCTATTGGACTTTGTAGAACAACACTCCATAATCAAGATCAACTTTTATTCAACGAACTTTGTAAACTGGCAAATGAGGCAGGTATACAGGTAGGAGATATTGAGTTTCAAAGATGGATTCTAGATGAAGAGAGCGAACTGGCTAAAAATGTTAAAAAAAATGACTGCGATGACAATGATGAAGATATTGATAACAAGGACGTTGATGAGAGCTCTGAAACACCAAAGCTTGATGTACCTGACGCTGAGGAGACTGTAAAACTTCTATCACGGGTGCTTTTATGGATGGAAAGAGAACCACTCGACCCTGGTCTACTACTCGCAATCAGATCGATGAGAGATACTGCTTCTGCCATGGTAAGAGGGTTTTTCCTCCCTCTAAATGATATGACGTCTTACTCGCATATACCATCGATTCACTTTAGTGTAATAAAGCTTCAGTCTGGCAACTCCCCTTTCCAACTGAATTTAACCAATTGGGTACGGGGCCGCGATACCACTTGGTGAACCTAGAACGAAGGGGTCCCAATAAAATCTTGAAGAACCACAATTGACGCAATGTGAGTGAAATACACCAATCGACTTTCAAGGACCTCAAAGTAAAATTGAATAAGGGGTGCATTACTCGAATTTCCAAGTGACTTATAACGTCTTTTGCTTATTTTCAGATTTCAATAGTATTTAAGAATTACAGCATCATTGTATGATTGAATAATAACCCTTCAAATTGTTAGTCAATTCTATTCGTAAATTGATTAAAAATTATTTGTTGTTGTACATACGGCTCAAATCAATTGTGCAGACCTGTATGTGGGTGGCTGTATGTAATGAATGCGATTCACGTGTTTGCATAAGCTCCACGTTCGTAAAACGTCGCCTCCTTGTTGCACGTATTACACAATATAATGCTTACTACATTGAAGAGGATTAATGTTATCAACAAACATTTTTCATTGTTACAGGCGAGTAAGATGGGACTGACTGGCACTCATCCAAGCGGATTACCAGCATTTTTTTGTCCAAATGGGGACCATTTGACACAACCACCGCCTGCACACATGGGTATACCGCCTTACGGAGCGCTGGACGCAGGCAAGGCGGCGGCAGCGGCTGGTGAGTACTGGCCACCAACTTCACATGGGTCGCTTACACATTCGGCAAACTGGAAGCGACTCCTAGCTGCGGCAGCCTCCACAGGTCAGCCACATGATACCACCCAATTTTTCCTTTCAATTTCTATAAAATGCAGAATATTACTATCATTTACTTATTCATACTCTCAATCGATTTATATAGATTTAAATAATTCTTAAACGGTGGTAGTGATGATGATGGGGAGGATGGTGGTAGTGGTGGTGGTGGCAATGACTGAGGTGGAGGTTGTGCTTACACTTTTATTTGCATACCAATAGCATCCGACTATCGTTTTTTCGCTTTTTATTCTATTTTCTGTTTCGTTTATTTCCTTTTTATTCTATTTTCTGTTGACAAAAGGTCTTTGAGATAGTAGAGTCAGAATAAAATATCACGAAAATTATCAATAATATTGAATACATTGAAAATCCGACTTAACTTGTCAAGAGTTTTACTCGATTTATGCAGAATAATTTCCATTTTTATCATGTACTCAAGAATCAGGCGGCGCATAAAGTGGATTTAAATATTGATATTTTTATAGTCCTAATAATTGAAGGAATATTTCCCCGTGAGTCAAGTACATAAAATTCACAAAAGGGAGATATTCAACTTCATACTGTGGAAAAGAGGCCGGCGTTCGAGTACAAGTTTGAGTGAAGAGCTAACCATTAGGCTAATCAGTGAAGCGTAGAAGTCGCCCTTGCCCCCAAGTCAAAGAGATTCAAATCTCCAGGCTTGCCTCCCCTTCCTTTTTCTTCCATTTTGTAAGTAGAATTTCTGTTGTTTATCTAACAAGTTCCCCCTTCGATTACCTCTTCATTTCATTGCTTCAATATATTTTAACATGAAATTACGATTGCTACATTGGATTTTTCAGATGTCAAAAAAAGTGAATGAATTTTTTAAAGACAAAAGCTCTATTAGGCAATTCCATGAGTTTTACCGGAATTTTGGAGTCTCAAAAATTTCACGATATACGGCTTATCCGATAGTTTTGGAGGAATTTATTTGGAAGATTGTAATTTGCCATCGCGTCCTTTAGTCTCAAATTCGATCCCTGGCTTTTGTTACTTTTTGCCTTTACGTACGCTGTCTGACATGATATTCTTACGCAATACTGAGCATCGATGATTCTCGCACTCCTTTAGTATTGAGAACCATCCGTGAATTAAATAGTTTAATGTGGATAAAGAGCACAATTAGAGATTAACGTTTCACCTTCCATCCACTTAGGATAATAAAAAATTAATATGTCCAATTCTCACATAGCATTGCTTTGCCTGCTTGTCTATCCCTAGCAACCAATTAAGGAATCTCCCGAAACTTTTGTAGGACCTAATTGACACAGCATTTGCTCACTTTTATTCATCATTATATAGTAGAGAACTTCATTCTCCCTGAAAATTTCAAGTAATTCCTAGCTTGGATTAAAATCAATCGGAAGTCTAGGCAACCTTGGTTCAGACTGGGAATTCTTACTCTAAATTCGTCCTGGTTAAGACTCGAGAAGATAACCCACACGGAACATTATATATGAATTTATATGCGAGAAATCTCTGACTTATACGACACATATACGACGTACACTTCTCCTATATGGATCATATATGAGAAAATATATGATAAATATATTTGCAATTTATATATTATGGAATATATGACAATATGTGCGAGTCGTATAAAAATCATATGTTCCAAATACCCATGATTTTCATACATTCTCAAATATATAATTCAAATATGAGTCGCATATTACAAGATATATGGCACAATATAGGAAATATATATGAAAGAAGGTTAATGTTATGACATATCATGTAATATATGACAAGCATAAATAATAATATGTCAGAGTTATATGGAAAAATCACATATTTTACGTATATTGTGAATATAATAACTATACTCTTCAAATGCCAAAATATGACATTCGATCCATATAAATTTCATATAAAAGAATCATATGCAAAATATATGAATGCTATAACACGTTGTATTGTATATAACACATATATGATTTTCAACATGACTATATATGTGAAATTTAACCTCACTCTTTATATTGCTTAAGTATTGTGAAATTTTCTGTTTTATTCAGTACAATTTCACATATACCCCCACGGAAAATTACATATGAATTTATGTACTAGAAGGTTCCCAATTATACGATATATACATGATGTATATCCCCCCTATATGGATCATATATGAGAAAACATATGATTCATATACCTCGAATTTATATATTATAAAATATTTGCAATATATACGAGTCTTATAAAAATCATGTACAGTCAGTCCATTAAGTTCTTAACCATCTTGAATCATGTTTTGCCTCAAAATGGATATGAACTTAATGGGCCGACTGTATAGCAAATACGCATGGTTGTCATATAACAGCCTATAGAAACGCATGACAAGTAAATTGTGATAATGAATAACTAAATATATTTCTCTATATATTCATAGGGCAGAAAAATGAAGATCTGCAAGTGAAATTCGAGTAAGAAATTCCTACTAATTTATTTTTCTAAATTGATTATCATTACTCTATTGATTTATCGAACTAGTACGCGATTCATATTTGGATTGGAACAACAGAGAGTATATATTTCAGATTAGTAGTGTACAACGGCGAAACCCGAGCGATCACCAAAGTTAAGCAGCAATGGATGAAGTCACTACTTGGGGGTGACCGCTCGGAACTACCGCGCCGATTTTTTTTCCTTCCTTTATCCAATAAATCTAGATGAAATTGAAATGAATAGTATAATGAGTGCTATAATGAATATTAAAATGAATACTACATATAACACAAAAAAAACATAAATGGGATATAGATATTAAATATATATCCATTAATATATAGTTCATATAATACATATATATGAAGAAATATATTATTAGTATATGATGCGTTATCCATCATATACTAGCTTTATACTAATAATCCGAATTTCAATATATTGTCGGATTTATGTAATATATGAGAAATCTACAATGTCATATATATTCAATATATGAGTAACCTATATGTCATATTAAGTCAGCCAAGGCTCATCCAATCTGCTCATAGATCAGTCTTATTCTTTCTCTTTTCCATTTAACCCTTCAACGTACATTCAGTTCTCCCCACTTCCGAACCATACCGCATACGGAGCGTTGTCCCCACCACAGTACACTTAATTCGCTTTAGTACGTCTTGTACGCCAGAGGTTTAATTCATTCCTTTCCCATTTTGAATATGTAGAAAGAGTTGAATGGTATTTATGCAGGACCGCACCAAATTACCACGTACATAGTGCTACGCTCCTTTGTGTTGCAAACTACCGAGCGTTGCATTGCTTCTTTCTTCCAATCCTACACTATATATACACACCTATTGATCGCGAGAAATTTATGTACCAGTCATGATTGTAACATCGTATCGCACTTTTCCATCAACCCTTCCTCTTTGTTCCACCTCACATCTCCACTTCAACTTCACTCGAAGATCTTCTAATTAGCATCACTTTTTCTCGTCATCTCTCAATTCTTTCACTTCTGCAGTGATAAAAGCTTAACCCATTCAGACTTTGAGTACAGAATAACTAAAGTGGCTTCCACACTTTTAAATTAATGATTGCAGTCAATTTCTATTTGTTTCCTCCTCAATATACATTCACAAGTTTGAATAATATATTTAAAAGAGTATAGAATAGGACTACATGAAATGAAATTTTGTGAATAAAATTTTGCAACCTTACCAAAAAAACGTCTTACGCACACATCTATACTGAGGAAGTGGACTCTATGAAGGGCACTCCTTACAAACCGCGCACAATTACAAGGCAATTAGTTCCACTTGGCTAGGTCAGTTAAATGCCATACTGAATGCAAATAACGAGACAAAAGTGCACCGTTACCCCGTATATGCATACTAGTATTTAAAGGCGTGCCACAACGCTGGTTCGTTAAAACGATTTACGTGTTAGAGTGCAAAATATTAGTAAACTTTTCGTGTTCACACGAATTTACGATGTGTTCTCTCATATATATTGAGTGAGCATTTTAGTTGTGTGAATGATTATTTTCCATCTAATTCAGTTTTTTAATTTGGTTACGTACAAACAAGTTTTGAGCAAATACAAGAAAAGTCAGTGAATGAAATTCATTGCAAAAATTGCAAAAAATAAATTCTGTATAGTTGATCATCCTTTTTTATTCGTTTCTCAAACGAGATTCCAATTGAACATGTATCATTGAATACTAGTTGTGCACAGCGGGATTCATTATCACCCTTTGGGGAGTCTATGCCACGTGCCTGACCTGTTTCGATATTCATAACCAGTGAAATAACCACGCTAAACTAATATAATTACCATGTATCAATATGTCTACTAGCTGTATGAATACATTACACGGATAATTTATTTGAATGAATGAATATATAGATATATTTATACGAAGGGAAGACCTAAGGCAATATTCGAGAAAGAAACTGATGATTGACTCTTGATACAATCTGTACGAGTATGTGTGTATCTATCAACATCTTATCCTTCATTTTACTGTGAATTTGATATTTCATGCCGAGACATTAATTAATTATAACACGATTGAATCTTGGGGCTGATATAATTATTGCAAATAATCTAATTTCTGAAGAATATCCGCTGGAATTTGTTGTGTCTTTCTCGTGGTAGAATGATGTTTTCACTTCGAAAGAAATAATATTTTAGCTGATTAAGTTGGTAATAAATTCCCCTAAACGGAAATCTGGACCCAATTGGCTAATGACCCATACTTCAATGTAATTTAATTTCAATTCTCAGCAAATATTTCAGAATCTATGAGCACTCGACTAATTTTCCTCATAAGCTCTCTTATAACGAAACTTCATTTCAGTCATAAATGTCATTATAAAAATTTGAATGTGCCACTTTAATTTTAAGATATCCTATGAAAAATTTATCCAAAGAGAACATAACTTATTCTATTTATTTATTTCGCTACAGATTTTTTCGTATGAGATAATTCATTACCAATCCCATTCAAAAACTCATATGGAAGACTATCTTTATAGACAATGACTGAGAAAAAGTACGAAAATGTCATGACAAGTACGGACAATTTTAGCTAAAGATATTTTCCATGCTTGCCAGTGACCTATATTTATAATTTGCCTTGATCCTAATTCGATACTGATAATGCTATACTTCCAATACTTATTTCATTATGAAGCGAATCGAGTTTTATTTTTCCTCAATGATACAAACGATGGCACTATACTCGCTCTAATTCATTTTCGTTCATTTTTTATTGCTTAACTCACCTCAATTCAGGATTGTTCTATGGAGGGTTCCGGGATATTATCATTAATACTTCCGGATTTCTCCTTTTCCGTTAAACGTTAACGATGAGATCTAATAATGCGAAACCGAGGGAAGCAGAAATAGAGTAAGAGAAGTAGTGGTACAAAAAGACGAAAAAGCTTCAAACTGGTATTGAGTATAGATATAGTAACACCGGATCTCTCTCAGTCTCGAGCTTGTTCGGGGGAATAAAAGAGTAATTTTCCGGGTGGTGAGACGTCGATAATGGGGTTGCAGACTGCCGAGTCGACTGGAAAGTGATTAAGCACACATGACAGAGTCTGCGGACTCGCCAGGATATTACGAACCCGCTCCTGTAACCCTCCTCTCGGCAGCTTCATCTTCTATGATCTGAAAGCGTTCCGTTTTCCATTCCTCGTTCACCTGCAGTTCATGAGCATCTTGTCTTTCTATTTTCCTTGATTTGAGAAAATAATATTGGACATTGAATCATTTTCATCAAATCGAAAATCATGCAAAATGCGATCAACGAACTAAAAAATTGCCTTAACTCTTCTGTGGTCGCGTCGATTCATCGAACATTGTTAGTCGCGTGGTAAGGGTGGCCAGCTCATGTATCTCGCTGCGTGACGTTGCCGAATCCCTACATTCCATTAGGTTTCAAGTTGAAAGCGCATAGCTTGAGAAGTGGAGAATGACAAAAATGCCTGTGCTTTTCTGAGAATTTATTAGAGTAATGAAATTTGTATATGCTGACGAATGAGAAACGTAAGTACTCAGGTTATGTCGGGCAAAACCGGCAGCGTTCCGTTACGTAAGTGCTCTCTTCATGGTCGCACAGTAAAGATGAAATATCTCTCAGTCAACACTCAGTGAATAATAAAAATCAGAAGAAAAATATTGGTTTGAACATTATGTTATCGCAATGAGCCTGTTTAGTATAATCTGTTGGAGGAATATATGAATTACACACAATCTATTCTCAATATTTTCGCAAATATTGCGATTATATTGAAAAAAGCGGGGGCTTCCCCTATAGTGTGACCACAGAATAATGAATAATGTTGCGGAACGTGACTGCCTTTGAAGGAAAAGGAAAAACGGCGATTATTGGTGCCAAGCTTCCGGATATTGGTAGCAATATTGGACCAATAATGGATTAATATTAGAGCATTACCTCGTGCCAATATTGGCATATCATATTGGGACAATGTTGGCATGCTGCAGTGGCCCAATATTGGTATGTCATATTGGCGTGATATACACTGCAGAAGCTCATGTCTTATTTCAAAACACAAATTTTTTCTACCATGTAATGATTTCTAATAAGATATTCTTCAGTATCTTAAAAATACACTTTAAAACTACACAGTAAGACACCAGTTTCTAAAAATAAGACACAAGTCTTTACAGTGTGGGCACGTAATATTAGGTCAATCCTAGCATCTTATATTGGCCCAATATTACATATAT
>JABSMS010058111.1:0-21963 GCA_018902275.1 Aleiodes sp. PSUC_FEM 10030003
AGTGAGAAACATTTTTGTTATAAATCTGTAATTTTTCTCGAATCGGTTTTCATGGAATTCCGGTGATCATGAAAGATAGAAGACTCAAAGCTTCAGAAGAGATGATTCTAAAAATGACGATGGCTCCCATAGATTTCGAGATATTCCATGAAAACCAATTGAATAAAAAAATCCTTTTCTATTGCTTCGTTACAGGTTTAATTTATAATTTTCATAAATTGAGAAAAAAAATCACCATAACCCAATGAGGCATTGTTCTTGCCATTCTTAGTCGCGTTGATGGATTGGAAATGGCCATTGGTCGCCATTTCTCGGATCCGGGTTTCTGTAAATAAATTTTCACCAGAAAAATAAACTCTACATAGACTTATCAATTAAACTATAAACAACACTCATCAAATAAACTCTCCTCTAATAATAAGTTATATGAATGTGATTTCTTCAGAGTTTAATTCACAAAAATAGTAATGAGACAAGTGACGGAAAATGTGTTTCAATTTTTCACAATTATGCGAAATTTAGGAAGAAAGGGAACAGAAGGGAGGAAGAAGAGAGCGTCGATCGGTGAATCTATTTGTGAAACTAAGGAAAAGCATCGACTGCTCTATGTCTAAATATAAATCCCAAGCGTGGCAAAGTGTGATACTACCGTTTATTTCGATAATTAACATACTTCCGGATGAAATAATCAATAAACACGAATTTTTCAATTCTTAATTCATCAATTTCGAAAGGAACCAAGAAAAAAACAAACATAAACTGCACAGTATGGAGAAAATCGAAAGATAATTATCTTTTTTTTGAAAATTAATACATTTGAAAAAATACGATTGTTTATTCTCACTCACACTCATTCCCTCCCGGAATTAATTCTCCTCCTCTCTCTCTTCTTGTTCAATAACAATTAAAATCCGCTAAACTAAGCAAAAACACGAGATGATTAGTGCTCAACACTTGGGCTCAACTGCGCTTGCATCCTCATCCGAAAATCTCATCGAGTAGCTGAGAAGCCTCCAATCTATTTTCGTATCTGCTGAAACGCTGGACCCATGCCACTTCTCTTTCTCTCTCTCTCCTGCTTCTTCTGTCTTTTGATGTCGTGACACATAGTGTATGGTATTCACGAAAATATAAAATGTAATATGCTGACGAGATACAGGGAGAGAAGAGGTGTGCACCTTTTATTATGTTCCCGGAAGTGTCTGAGGCGTTCAATCATTATTGATACAAGTTGATCATACAGAAATATATGTTTTAGGATTGGAAATTTTTACAGCTGACGTAGCAATGTTCATGATAAAGTCAATTGGAATTTCATCGATTACAAAGAGGACAGTCAATGATGCCGTGAAAATTAATTCTGCAAAGACAGCTAATTGGGTGGATGGAATGAATAAATTAATATTATATTAATGCACGAATGCCTGAATCTATGAAAAAATTAATGATTAGAAGAAATAAGTTCATTGTATCATATCTTTTCCTACAACATGCAAGACGGCTCACGTGAAATCCAATAATGACGAATATCCTCGGTACCCGTCCTTGTTCCAGTAACAAAGGCTATTTTATCATGATGAACTTCTATCTTCATCAACGCATGGATTATTAATAAAGATAACGTCTGTTATCTTTGCATATTCGTGTATGAATAATAAACAATAGGCCGAGGATTATTTTTCTCATGACGTTCAGAGGGACGAATCATGTCAGAAGGATAACATTGTGTGGCATATTTCTTTAATAACTGGGTCAAGAATTAATGACTTATTTTTAAATGATTGACGAGGACTGAATGATATTCCCAGAGGAACCGTATAAATGAAATTCATTCATGTTGAAAAATAACAAAAAAAATCGACAACCCTGTATTGATGAGTCCTTTGTTGATGCATCCGTTTGAATCATTAATTTATAGAATATTGACTGATATCTTTATAGTACGTTTCTAAGGGTAGACGGCATCAAGAGGTTCGACGACCAGTTCATTTATCTGAAATTAAAAATCATAGAAATGAATACATAACTTCATTTTCGGTTTATGAACGGAAAATTAATCCACATACTTGTACGTTTCCTGGTCTTGTAGTTGCATATACAACGAGATCAGCAACATCAGATGGCTGAAGAGCAGGTACATTCCTCATAGGTGGAAATCCTCCTTTCGGCATTAATTGGGTGTGTACTATACCAGGATAGATTCCCTAAAAGGCAGAGATGATTGGAATATAGATTCAAAATCACATGGTACATTCCGTTACAAGAATCGTTCTACAACCCTTGCTAAGAACAATTTTCCTGTCCAAGTGATATTTTCCTTTACGATGGCTGGAAAAGTGTGCTCGAGGCTCGAGAAAGTTCACTTCTCCAGCTTGAGTGCAGAAAACAATTATGAACTCATCTAAATTCTACTTACTACGACTTTTATGCTAGTGTTAGTTTGAACCATTTCTTGTCGTAGATCTTCGGTCAGCGCATGTAAACCAAATTTACTAGCTCTGTAAAGGCCCATATTCAATTGAGATTGTATTGGCTCCACCGCGTTGATACTAACATGAAAAATTCAAATTATTATCCAAACATATTTGACAGTATGTTTCGTGGAAACCTCTTCCATAAAATCAAACCATATCAGATGAAAATACTTCAATGAGCATTTTGGTTTATTGGATTTGAAAATAATCCTCAAAGACTGATTCAGAATGATTTAAGATGATTTATCCAAATTACCTGATAATATTGACAATATATCCTGAACCACTTTTTTGGCGTATTGATCGGGTTGCTTCCCTACTAGTTATCGCTGCCGCAAGGAGATTAGTATCCAAAACATTACGATAATGGGCCGTAGGCGATTCTAGAAAAATAATGATGCTCTCTCAATATTCGATCATTTTGAGAAAAAAATTTGAATGAGTAAATAACTCACCTGTGATTTTTTCGTTATAAATAATACCCGCATCATTAACTAAAATATCAATGCCTCCATAGTTTGCGGCGGCGTATGCAAATGCACCCAAAATATCCGATTCTTCACGAACATCACCAGGGTATGGATCAAACGTGCCTTTAGCACCTCTCAAACTCTGAGCGACTCTACGCAATTTTTCTCCGCGGCGTGCAAAACCGATTACATGGACACCAAGTATCACTAAGAGTTTAGCGATAGCCTCGCCAATACCAGAACTAGCACCAGTAACGAGTGCCACTTTATTTAGTAGAAGTTCCGGATGAGCCGACATTATGAAATCAGAATGATAAGAACTATAATTTTTCCTTAATTTATAGCTGCAAAATTTGTGAAAAAAAATAATACTGTTTAGTCACACATTGCAATCGTTCTTCATATATGTTCATCAGTAAACAAATGGATTAAACATTGATTAAAGGTCAACATCTGAAGGAACATTCTTCTTGATATGTAGAAGGAGCCAAATTCTTCATTGAATGATTAGCGAAATTTATGATTCTTTATTTAATGATTTTTTAAACACAATAAATGATTTGAGAATGGAAACCAAAAAAAATCCGAGAGTATTTGAGCAAACTGGGTAAACGATTATGCATACAAATACCCATTATGAATTGACTTGAGTTATAAAATCAATTGATCTATCAGAACAATATTATTTGAGAATGTTTCAAGGAGAAAACGGAAAGGTAAAATTGATGAATATATCTCGGGATTGACATAAATCAGTTAAAAAATTTGTCTGTTGATTCATGTGCGCTATAGATCTCACGCGAGAAGGTCATCCAAGACATTTCCAAGACATGCGTAAATTTTATCGTGACGAAACTAATTTCTAACATATCGAAGAATGAGATTGTATTCAGGAGCTTCCATTACATAAAATTATCATTATGTTGACTACATACTAATGATGTCACGGTATTAAGGTGTGCATTTGTTCATTTGTTCATTTATTTATTAATTTATTGTTGTGAAAAATATTGCAATTCTAAACATTCTTAACATTCCATATCTTCGTCTGTAGGAATCACATCACCGAGTAATTTTAAGAATTTTTCGAAAGGACATACAGCATTGCATCCTTTAATATGCACTTGTTGCCTCTTTTGCGGGTCTCCTAAATAGTAAAATAGCTGGAACAAATAAGAAGAGGAAATTATTGCCTAATAATAATTCACTATAATAATTTCGATTCTACGGCGACGACATTTATTTATCACAAGAATTTTTTTCTCAGTATGTGATGACATTATAAGGGAAATGCGTTGAAAAATCATATGAGAATTAAGAGCGTTTTTCAAACATCTCAGAAATGATTCATTATAAGATAAATCACCGATACCCTTTCGCTTAAAACATTCCCTGTAATCTTTCTATTATAATAAATTTTTCCCACTCATCTTCTTTCACAACTTCAAATTGATATTGCATGATTAAATATCAATCGATACCAGAGAACAGATGATGCTGTATCTGACAAAATCTAATACTTACACGAGCATAATATTCATTATTCTTTTCGAGTAATTCAATGAATACTGCACTGGTGGGCTTTGGAATTTCAGGCTTATAAAGACCAAGTGTATTCAGGAAAGCCACTATGTTGTGCTCATGAATGCCGTACACAACCATCTTTAACTCAGAATCAGTTCCATTAATGACGTTCTTCATATGATCTGTAATATTTCTCAAGAGCATGCCTGAAAATTTTCAATTTAAATAAAACCTGATAATTAATGAATTATCAAGGAAATGAATGAATAAAAGTATGAACTAATTAAGTAATTAACGAATGAATAAATGAATAAATTCACGAGTAAATCAAGAAGATTCATTACACTTGATACTGGAAGAACTCCAAAATAACCGATAACTTTCTAACTTCACTACTAATTCTTTACCTCCATTCAATCTCTTCAACTTTTGATTATAGTTCCTCTTCTCATCTTCAAAAATCGCTCCATCTAGCACTAAACCATCCGGAAAAAGTCCAGTACTCCAATTCGGAAGTTGAAGCCCCATAGCATCCAATGCCTCCCAAGTTTTGTACAGTGATCGTAGTAATGTCGTGCTATTAAATTCAATTCCAGTCAATTCTGTAAGATTTTTCATCAAGCCTGCAAATTTTTTATTCCTTTTGACAAGCGCTGGAAGTTTCCTAACACGTTTGAGCTCCTTCTTATACCTTGAAACAATTATCCACATAGAAACAAAGAGAAATTATCCACTCAGCATGTTGTGATTTTCAACGAACTTACATTGAACATTCTTCAGGTGCCAGAACAATATCGGACGACTCCGGGACAAAATGTATCACCACTGGTTGCCAATTGATTGTTCCATTCCATATTTGAATACCTTGAGGTGGGAAGATACCAGCCATAGCTAATTCCAATGACATTTTAGTTCTATCCACGTCGGTACATTGAGCATATATAGCAGCCGGAATATAGTATTCACCCAGAAAATCATTGTATTCTTTACGAATATGACCACCAAATTCATATACACGCCGTTTCCCCGCCTAATATAGAAAACACAACGTTTACACGTTTAAAAAATGAATTCAACATAGCTGCTCTTACTATGTCATTACTCAAATGGTTTTTTCAAGATATTCAGCAAATAATCTGAAAATCATAATTATCTTCTTTAGTCAACTTTGGGACTTACATTAGTTAACTCTGTCATGCCATATGGATAGAAATCCTTGGGCGAATACATATTCGATGTGAATGGTCCCAAATTATTACTCGTTGGAGTTCGATCTCCATGACGAAAAGCCTGGAATTGCGATAATAATCAATTAATCGCTAGAACAGTTCGCTCTCCGCGACATCAAAAACAATTGAGGTTGCTCCTTCTATTTTTGTTCAATTTTTACATAAACTATTTCAGGCAGATTCTTAAATTTTTCATGGGACATTTACTGCTAAAATAATTTTCTGTGGAAATTGTTACAATCCGAAGAATTTTTTTATATGCTGTCCTTTCATTGAATCAGTTGCGACTTCAGATAAAAAAAAATCGGAAAAAAATACTCAAAGTGATTGTAAGTGGTGAAAAATATACTTGAATGGGAGTCTTAACTTTCACAAATATACGTATTTATTGATGTATCATTATCATCATATAATGCAACACCAGTTATATATTATCACAATTGAATTGTTATGATGCAGTTCCTGTGAATCGGTATTCTTCTCCGGAGAGATGCACAAAATAAATAAAAAATCGGGAAGATAATATATACAGACATAATTAAATAGAAAAAACATACTTTATGAATATACTTAGCGAAACTCGTCACTCTTATCGACTTCACAAACATGAAATTCAAATAAACATCTCGCAAGAGAATGTGAATAAACTTCACTAAACTTAACTGAAGTGTAAAATTAAATTTTTAATTCTATAGAATACGATAGATAAGATAGATAAGATATAGATAAGATAGTTTTTCCGAAATATGTAAAAATCTAAGTTTGCCTGAGAACATCAACACAATGAATTTAGTCGTTAGAATTTTTTTCATCTCACTCACATTCTAAGATATTTCGAAAATTTAATGACATTAAATTGCGAAACCAAAAACATTTCATAAACTATATGAATTTATAATATTTCACCATGAAAAATAGCATATTTCAAATGACAGATGCCATTACGCTCGCTGACATCGTTTCATTGAGACTTGCCATAAAGATGTCACTATCTGTAAATTAAATATAAAATTTTATTAACTTTCGTAACTCACCACGCTCACA
This sequence comes from Aleiodes sp. PSUC_FEM 10030003, assembly GCA_018902275.1. Lineage (NCBI taxonomy): Eukaryota > Metazoa > Arthropoda > Insecta > Hymenoptera > Braconidae > Aleiodes > Aleiodes sp. PSUC_FEM 10030003. The sequence goes on from JABSMS010058111.1 coordinate 6,742, forward strand.
AATTTCAGTTGAAGTTCGGTACTACCAGATTGTCCGAATGAACAAATCAAAGCAAGAAACCAAAAGATAAGAGTAACGGTTGAGTACTTTTTATGTGACATTTTCGAAGTTACTCCTTGGATGATTCTGAAGGAATTGATTTGATGGAGTGCCAATTCAATGAGGAAAGAAATTTTATCGTTTTTCTGCAAACATTCGAATTCTCAAGACAAGTTTATAAATATTTATTTTAATTGTGCTGGCTCGCGTCCGAAGTGATAACGAGATGAAAGTCTTTTTGTTCTGAAAATTGAGGCATATTTAAACAAAAATGATTCGAGGCATTTAACAATTTCGGATCTCCAATACAAGTTATTAGAGAAGTTTAATCCGGTATTTAAAGAAACATAGTAAACAGTATTTAGGATATTGGAGAGGGAATTCGTTAATTGATAACTTTACAAGTTCCGTTCTTGCGTAAAGGCTATTACAATATTTCTTCCACCACTGAACAATTCCGGAGAATGCCAATGACAGCATGCTTTATAGGAGACGGACAGGTTCTTTATGAATATTCTTTCACAGATATCAATTACGATAGATTATCAATCACAAGCATATGGTAATTCAATAAACAAGTTTCGATACTTTATTAAGAATAAATAAAAAAAGATAATTATAATTTTTCGTACATTACAAACCAATGGAATAATAGAACACTCTTTCTAATGATCATAAATATAAATATTAAATTTCAAAGTTGGAAAATAATTCTACCCATAAATTTGGAACCCCAAGTTAATGGGCTATTAGAAATATGTCACCGATTTCTAGGTCCGAAAGCATACCCCGAGGTCTTGAATCGGGAGAATGGAAGATCCAAGAGCCTTTACATCTTGGATGAAAAAATTATGAATTGTTTATCAGTAATTTCTATCCATCATTTCCATCCGGATTTTCTCCGCCACTATTCAAGTAGTAATTATATTTTCTCGGAACTAGAAATCGGTAAGTGAAAAATGTGTAACCAGAAGTATTACGCAGATGTGTAAATATAGGGGTTACATGGTACCATAGAAAACAAAATTCTCATAAAAAATATGAAGAAGTTATTCAGGTCTTGCCGTACGTCGATCAAAATTCTAAAGACTTAACATTTCATATCTTCGTCAGTAGGAATAACATCACAGAGTAATTCTAAGAATCTTTCGAAAGGACATATAGCGCCGCATCCTGCAATATGCATTCGTTGTCTCTTTTGCGGATCTCCTAAATAGTAGAATACCTGGAGAAATCAAGAACAAGAGGAAATTATTCCCTAATAATACTACACTGAGAAAAAAAGCTTCTTATGGCGAAAAAATTTGTTACAAAAACATTCGTTTATCACAATAAATTATTTCCGCTCATCTTCTCTCAAAACTTCACATTTATATTGCTTGCTGAATATCGATCAAGACCTAAGAACAGTTAATGCTATTTCTAACCAAATCTAATACTTACACTGACGTAATATTCATAATCCCTCTCTAATAACTCAAGGAATACTGCACTGGAGTGCTTTGGAATTTCAGGTTTATAAAGACCAAGTGTATTCAAAAAAGCCACCATGTTGTGCTCATGACAACTGTATAAAGCCATCTTTAACTCAGAATCAGTTCCATCAATAAGGTTCTTCATATGATCTGTGATATTCCTCAGGAGCATGCCTGAAAATTTTCAATTCGATTGTTACCTATACGTTCGAATATGATTGAAGAGAATACATGCGAAAATTATGAGAGTAGAAAGAGTGATCGCACGTTATTTCAGGGCTTTTAATTAATTTACTGAGATAATTCGGTGTCATGACAATTACAATTGACATGAAAATGAATTTATTTCACCAAATCTCGAATCCAATTTAGATACTTAAATAATTAATGAATTATCAAGCAAATGAATGGATAAAAGTCTAGAACAATGAATTAATAAACGAATAAATTCACGAGTAAATTCGAAAAGTTCATTAAATCTGATATTAGAGTAGTTACAAAATAACCGATAACTTTTCAATTTCATCACTAATTCCTTACCTCCGTTCAATCTCTTCAATTTATCATTATAGCTTCTCGTTTGATCTTCTGCAATCGCTCCTTGTAGTACCAAACCTTTCGGATAAAGTCCAGAAGACCAGCTTGGAAGTTCTAACCCCATGGAATCCAATGCAGCCCATGATTTATACAGTGATCGTACCAAATCTGTGCCATCAAATTTAATTCCAGTCCATTTTCTAAGATTTGCCATCATGCCTGAAAATTTTTTATTCTTTCCGACTATCTCTGGCAGTTTCCTGACACGTGCAAGCTCCTCCTTATACCTAAAAAAAATTATTCACATTGAAAAACGAGAAAATATCCACATAGTATATTGTGATTTTCAATGAACTTACTGTGAACAATCTTCAGGTACCAACACAATATCCAACTCTTTAGGTACATAATCCATCACCACTGGTTGCCAATCGATTGTGTCATTCCATATTTGAACACCTTCAGGCGGGAAGATTCCAGCCATAACTAATTCTAATGACTCTTTTGTTCTATCCTCGTCAGTACTTTGGGCATGTATAGCACTCGGAATATAGTATTCACCCAGAAAATCATTGTATTCATTACGAATATTACTACCAAGTTGTAATTCACGTCGTTTTCCTAACTAATATATAAGATACGTTTAATATTTTTTCTAGATCTTCGGGAAAATTTAGAGCAGATTAATTGGCAGATATTTTCGAAACAAGTTTTTTGTCGAAAATTTCGAAATCTTGAAGAAGTATGAATAGGAGACGAAACGAGATAAGTCGGTTGAATGTAGATTCAATTTCTTGAGAGTATCTCAACATCTAATAGATTCATGAATATATTAATGACTTTTTTTGTAGATCTCATGTTGTTTTATCAAAATGGAATTCTTGTATATCGCGTCTCTTCGGGAAAAAGGTTGTATGAACAATTTTTTTCCTATGTTTTTATGACCTTTTTCCACAAGAGAGGCTATATCGTTTAAATTCCGAGACATTAATTGAAATCAGATATCAGAATGAATTTAACATATCTCGTTTTACCATTCCATTACTCAAATAGGTTTAAAATATTCAGCAAATAATCTGAAAATCGCACTCATCTCCTTTAGTCAACCTCGAGACTCACATTAGTTAACTCTGCCATGCCATCTGGATAGAAATCCTCGGGCGAATACATATTCGCTGTGAATTCTTTCAAATATTTTTTTTTTGGAGATCGATCTCCATGACGGAAAGTCTGGAATTGAGATAATAATAAATTAATTGCAAGAATATTTTTTTATAAGTCACACGTAGAAATTGATTATTTTTATTTTTTAGAAATACATTGTTCGAAGCTCAAGAACTTTTGCACTTACACTCAGAGAAATTATTCATTTGAATTTACTAATATTCATTTTCCTCAAATAAGCGTATTTATCAGAAAATCAGTCTGAGATCCATCGAATAATTTTTGACAAGAAGGTCGCTGGTTTATTTAATTATTATTAGATGAATAATAATAATATATGAAGAAATATTAATAAAATGGAAATAAAGTTTATGATTTTTTGTAACTCACCACGCTCACAAATTTCCGTTCGAATCCGGCACTACTAGATAGTTCGAATGAACATATCAAAGAAAGAAACCAAAAGATGAGAGTAACAGTTGAGTATTTTTTATGTGACATTTTTGCTGTTACTACTTGAATGATTCTGAGAAAATTGATTTTATAGAGAGCAAATTCACTCGGAGGCATTAAATTTTATCGTTTTTCTGCAAACATTCAAATTCTCAATACAAATTCGTAAATATTTATTTTAATTGTGCAGGCTCGCGACCGAAGTGATAAGGAAGTGACAGTCTGTTTGTTCTAAAGATTAAGGCTTGTTTGAACAGTCATGGATTAGGGCTTGCATTTAACAATTTCCGATCTCCACACCAAAATATTGGAGAAGTTTAATCCTCCATTTAACAAAACATAATAAACAGTAGTTAGGACAATGGTGAGGGAATTTGGCAATCGAATGCCGCAATACTTCGTGAATTACAAATATTTTTCCAGTGTATAAATTTGATTAAGCTACTTTAATTAATTTTTTATTGTTTATTTTCTCATTGAAATTCTTAAAAATGTCAAAAAATATTGAAAATTATTTGGAACGTCTATTGAAAAGCTGAAAAAGAATTTTTTGCAGTTCGTAAATTTTATTAACATTGCGTGATGATTTCTTTCTTCACTGTGAAATTTGTCAAATATTAAAAAAAAAAATTGAAAAATTATAAAGGAAGGTTATAAATTATAAGACAGAAATTACGAATTATTCCCTTGTCCAAAATAAGATCGACATCTAGCAGTGACAAAAAATACTGCTAAATGGTATACATTATGATGGTTATTTTATGATTAACTCTGATGGATTAAAACCGGGAGTCGTCATCAAAAACCATCGATAACATGACTAAACGTAACGATAAGATCACAAATGAATACAAACAGTTACTCGCTGACTTCTCTGTATTTCATGATCTTAAAAGCTTATTTTGTATTTTCGGGTAAATCCGATAAGTCTTCCAATTAATTGACTCTTCCAACGAATGTCTCGAAAAATAAACGTTAACTTCGTGAAGGCTGAAATTATGAATCAGAAAATTTATTCGTCTTCAATTTTTTTGAAACGATTTTATTATCTACCATTCCCATACTTTCCACATCTCTTCCAGTATTAGTGTGAACGAGAAATCCAAGTTGATTCCAATCAAGATCTATCCTTCAGAATCATTTCAAAATCTGAGTGACGTAGGCGCATTTCTTAAATAAATAATTGGCATGGAAGGAAACTAAAGGAATGTCTAAATCTGAATTTGATTCCGAGATATTTGTCCTCTGGTTGTACATCATCTTTCGGAATGGTATCAAGTACATTCGCCAGGTTGAGTATCAAATTAATCATTTAGTTAATCAGTATGACATCAAGTCAGAGATCGAAAATCAACAGTTGTAAATACATTAAGTTCTTTATTATAAAGATAGTTCGTCTGGCGGCTTAATATAACTCAGAATAATTTAATCTATCATAGTTCAGATTGAAACTTCTTGTTCAACACATCTCTTCTTTCGTAGGCAGTACATGACTGTATAATTCCATGAACTTGTCAAAGGAACAGGGATCTGCGCAATTTGGAACAGCTATCATTTCCCTCACAGCTGGAATTCCCCAATAATAATATACCTGAAATGATAAGTATAAAAATTTCCATGAATGCATCATCAAGTTCATAAAAATCATGGAAAAACAAATCATGAAATGTATATGAATGAAAATCACAACCACATCATCGTCCCAGTAATAAAAGGACGTAAAATGATCGAAAACTTCTACCATTTACACTTGTTTTTACTTTAGATCGTTGATGAGAATCATTTTCATACGATACTCTAAAACATTTCCTTCTTTACGTACACGGACATAGTATTGATGATTCTTCTCCAGTAATTCAACAAAAACTGCGGCTGAAAACGGAGGCGGCTGGAGTAATTTCACATCAAGAGCAATCAAGAGAGCAGCGACATTCAGATCATGAGCACTGAGAAGGATCATCTTAGTATCGGATTTCCCACCTTCATTTACTATTGTAGACATAGTGTCCGTGAAATTTTTTAAAATCATACCTAAAGTGTTAAAAAATAAATCAGTAATGTAGTAAACTAAGATGAATCAATGAGATTTTCGAATGGTTTTCGAATAATGACGTGTTCCCATAGATTGTTAATAATAAGGAAACCTAGCAATGAAATTATAGTTTCTGTCAGTATGAAGCGTCGGTGAGTATAAAACGCAGAATAATCGCTCTAAATAATCGTTTTTTTTATAGTATAAATGTAATAATGTATGCAACAATATTCAATAAGGAACAGTTACTTTTTCTCCAATTAAACCAAGCAATCTTAACTATTTATCAACAGATATAATTCTATAAAAATTCTATGGACTACTGTCTATGATAATTTTTAAATGTACATAATTAAAAGTATCCTCTTACCTCCATTTAATTTATTCAGTTTCTGATTATAACTCAGACCTTCCATACACTGGATCATAGCATCTTTCAATATACCATTTGGAAAAATTCCAAATGTCCATCCAGGGAGCTTCAGCCCCATTAAAGATATCGCTACTAGATCATCATAAACAGTACAAACGTCTTCCAATCCTTTTATCGAGCTTCCTGTCCACTCAGTAAGGTTTTTCATTAAATGATAGTATTTTGAGAATATTATTTGAACTTCTGGTAATCCCAGTACATTTTTTAATTCTTTGGCATACCTATCAAAATAATCCATCGACTACGTTATTGAAAGAGTTCTCTGTCATTCAATTATTAACTGGGATTAATATTTGATAATTTATATTTACTTATAATCTAAAGAGAAAGATACAGTAAAAAACAAATTTACTGAAACCTTCGAGACAATTTTTTCCAACAATTTCTATTCGAATGTCACAGAAAATTCAATTTTCCTGTCACGCGTGCGAAAAGTGGACTTTCTCACTTGATATGGTGATACAGTAAATCGAATTGTTCTTAAAGTGTCTGAGACACGAGCAGGGTGATTCCGATTCTTTTATAGAAATTCCACTGGCTTTCTAATGACATAGTATATTAATAAATATTTACACTCTATTATGTCTAGATGAAAGAATGAATTCAGTGTAATTATTGTTGGAACATGACTCATTCATAATTCCAGGATTGAAAAAAACTTAGTTAACTTACTTTGGACAACTGAGAGGATTCAGAGCAAAATCATAAGCACCAGATATATAATTCATAACTACTGGTTGCCAATTAATTCTCCTATTCCATTGATGTGCCCTTGTAGGTGGAAATAGGCCAGCCATTACTAATTGCAGTGACATTTTAGTTCTGTCAGTATCTGTGCTACGAGCAATTACTAATCTAGGATAATAAATTGCACCCAGAAAGTCTCCATACTCTTTACGAATATGTTGACCAAGCTCATATTCACGTTGCATTCCTTGCTGAAAATAAAAAAGTCTGATTGATGATTCATTCATAATTTAAGGTGTATCTAATTATAGAACTTACGTTAGTCAGCTGTCCAGGACCATTCTGAAATCGATAACCGAAATTGAAACGCTCTGGAGTCCGATCACCATGACGAAAAATCTGTTGACAGAAATATTATTTATTCAATCATCTTCGTTCTTTTGAAAGATTATAATAATATGATTCCCAATGAATTCATTGGAACTCACCACGCCCACGAATTTTCGCTCGAATTCATCTACTTTCGGCTTTCCTGAGGATCATAGAATCGGAATAATACCGCTTTAGATTTTAATTTAAAATAAAGGGCTTAGGAAGAAAGTTTCAAAAGTGGAGGCAGATGAGGCATTGTGTTTCCATTAATTAGAATATTATATTCATTCCTATAAAATGTTCCTCTTTACAAATATTTCGTATCGAGTATGTTCATACGGTCACTTACCAACACACTTGCCTCGGTCGCCGAATTCCATTGCATGTAGGCCTGCTGTAGCCGATAAAAGTATAAATAATAGTTCCTTGAACATTTTTAATTTAGAATGTATCACGATTTTTTGTGATGAATGTATGTACTAGAACTATTCACAATGCGTTCCCAAAAGGTAATGAGTCTCCTTCTTAAATATCCCGGGCGTGTCTATTATTCCTTTATCGTACACGTGCCACACGATTTCTCCGTGACATTAACATAATTAGGAAGAGTATAAGTGTACTTTGAATATCAATGGAAATATTAAAATTAAGATTTGATTGTATTCATCGGAACTGTTCACAATGCGTTCGGGAGAGGCTCAATCTCCGTTTTAAATACCTCGGGTGTGCTTATTGTTCTCTTGTTGCGTACGTGCCACACGATTTCTCTGTGACGCTAAGGTAATTAGAAAGTTCTATTATCATGACATATATCTCATTTGCGATAGTTAATTGAACTCTAATTTTGAAATTTTCCACAATTTATCTATTCCTCGCATTTATGTTCAGCTTGATTGTTAATTTGTGAATTCCCAATGTTGAACTCATCGAATCCCGCGAGATAAATGCCCGATGAACTCTTGTCCTGATTACAAACAAAGACAAACACTACTGGAAAACCAATCAAAAATTGAATATCAATATGTACATTCTATTTCGAAACCGCAATTCTAATTTTAGTTAAGACAGAATTATCTTTGTGATTTTATTCTTAAAAAGTGAATAGGAAATTAAATAATGCATAAACTTGAATTCTCTGTTAATTGAAAATTCAACGTAACAAGGCCTGAATTTTAATGAATTGCCTAAAAATTTCATCTATTTGAGAAATGAAAAAATGTGAACAGTGACAAATTTTGTCATGATATACCATAACACAATTGCATGAAAATTTGAAATTTTCTGATAGAAAATGAGATTTTATGACTATTTTTTAGAACATGTCATATTATGAACAAATTCGTGGTTTTCGGCATATTTTTATATTTTTTCAACATACATCATGCACATTTTCACTAGCAAAATTCTAGATTTGATTATCAATATCTCTATACAGGCATATTTTTTTTAAACTTTGAACTGCTAAACATTTAGAATAATTATTTTCAAAAAAAATACTCATATCCATTGAGTCGTAATGGACAAATATCTGATAGAAGAATAGTTAAGATTTGCTCAAATTTTTTTTGGTATTTTAAAATAAATCTGTGAGAGTACAATGATTTTCCCTTAGGTGAAATTTCTATTCCCCCATTCTCCCCTAATAAAATTAATCTATTATAGTTCATGATGAAACTTGTCATTCTCCAATGAACACATCTCTTCGTTTGTGGGAAGAACATCGCGGTATAATTCCATGAAGTCATTGAAGGCACAGGGATCGTCACAATTCGGAATAGCAATTAGTTTTCTCACGGCTGGAATCCCTAGATAATAATAAATCTGAAATCATAAGTACATGTATAATGATTATATCTAAAATAATAATGATACATGTATACGAATTTCATGGCTGAAGACTCGTAAGACCGATAACTCATAGGAAAACAAATCGTAAAATCTGAATGAATGGAAATCACAAAAATACGAATCATCTCCTTATAATAATCTGAAATATCTTCAAATTTACTTACACGGACATAATATTGGTGGTTCTTTTTGAGTAATTCAACAAAAACTGCAGACGAATATTGCGGCGCGGACGGCTCATAAACACCAAGAGCCAGTAAGAGAGCAACAACGTTCAGATCATGAGCACTCAGTAGCAGCATTTTATTATCAGGTTCCCCATCTTCATCCACTATTGCAGCCATAGTATCCGTGAAATTTCTCAGAATCATACCTAAAGTATTGTTGAAAATTGAATCAGTCTCTCGCAGTGCGCACTTGGGAATCTTGATTTATAAGATTCATCTCGATCGTAGGGACACGAAAACCATCAGATAAATATCCGTTCAACTTTGATGGGCGAGTGATATTCAATACCAAATGTAGATTTTCTTGATGATGACGAGTACTGCGCTATTGGCCAGAATCCGAATTACAAAAATAATCAAAGTTATTCTCTTACCTCCGTTTAATTTCTTCAGTTTTTGGTTGTAACTCAGAATTCTTAAAGCCAGAATCACAAAATCTTCTAATGGTCCATTGGGAAAAATTCCAGCTGTCCATTTAGGAAGTTCAAACCCAATCGAAGATATTGATACTAGATCAGTATAAAGACAAGCCGTCGAGTTCATATTTTTTATTGGGTTTCCTGTCCACTCAGTGAGATTTTTCATTAGATTATTGAATTTTGATATTTCTTTTCGAACCTCTGGTGAATTCTGCACAATTTCTAGTTCTTCTGTATATCTATCAAAAGAATCTATTGATTTTTTCTTCAAAAATTTCGTGGAGATAACGAAACGAAAGTTCCAATCAGATGAGTTAAAAGAAAGTATTTTTTTCACTAATATTCGTGGAAACAACAGTTTCCTCACGCGTATCAGAAAAATACATTTGGCCTTCAAACCATCGGCCGACTATTCTAGTAGACGTTCTCCTTACAGAGAGTATCTCTTAGTCCCAATGGTACTGTCAAATGATGCATAATTTATGCATCTATACGAAATTGTGATGTATAAATCCGTACGGGTTTTTCGCCATTAACAAAAAAACTTAAAAAAAATCGGCTCACCCGACCGTTTTCCAATTCTAAACAAAAACAAAGGGCAGCTACAACTAGTTGGATGTACTATATGCGAATGGTGGGCAGTTAATAAAAGAGTTCTAAGTTTTGAAGGATGATTTGGTAATGATTTCGAAATTAAATATTACTTGTTTAACTTACTTCGGACAGTCAAAGGATGACAGTAAAAAATCGCGAGCACCTGGAATATAATTCATAACTACTGGTTGCCAATTAATATATCTATTCCATTGCTGCGCCTTCGTAGGTGGAAACAGACCAGCCATCACTAATTGCAGTGACATTTTTGTTCTCTCAATATCTGAACTACGAGCAGTTATTAGCCTTGGATAGTAAATTGCACCCAAAAATTTACCATACTCTTTACGAATATATTTACCAAGTTCATATTCACGTTGCTTTCCTTTCTAAAAAACATAAGTTTTCCATTTATAACTCATCCATGATGTAATAATCAGTCGATTGTGACACTTGCATTAGTTAATGATCCAGCACCACCTGGATATTGATAACCTAAACTGTAACACAGAGGATTTCGGTCTCCATGACGAAAAACCTGTTAACAAAAGTATTATTCATTCAATCTACTTTGTTCCTTACAAGTTTTGGGTAATATGATTTTCATTAAATTCTTCAAAACTTACTACGCCTACGAATTTTCGCTCAAATTCAGCTAGTGTAGGTGTTCCTAAGAAGCTTAGAATCACAATGATATAACAATTAAACATGATTAACATGATGGTGATGAAAAATTCAAACACGAACAAGTTTCAACTGAAAGTAATCTAGATGTATCTGTATGACCTGATATGGATCTTCATTTCTTATCTCGGTGACGATTATTCTCATTATCAAAAGAATACAGGTTGGTTCAATAAAGCCTGAAATAACTGGCGGACAGCCTTCAGTACTAAATTAAGAAAATATGAAAAATATAAAAAGCAATTTCTACACCATTTGATTTTCCGAATTCATCTCCTGTATGTTTATTTTACCACTTTCCACATGTCGGAAGGATCCATACATAATCATGCAAGCTTTACACACGAAAATACTCTATCAAATCTTTAAAACGAAGCTCCAATTCGTTGTACAAAAATATTATTTATAAAACATTTCCATACGTATTTTGCAGACATTCATGATGAGATAGACTAATGAAATGAGTGAGCAATTTGTAAAATATTATTATTATTACAAACAATGAGAAACAAAAAGTGTGAATAAATTGTTTTCCTAAAATGGGTGGAACACTGAAAAATCAAGTTGGAAAATGATAATTCTTTTCGCAGCGTAACGCGTAAGTAGATTCAATATAGGAAGTGGTCAGACAGGCATTGTGCTCAAACAATTGGCAGACAACAATATATTTATTTTGTGAAAAAACTAGAAGCAATTAGTGATTTCAATCAACTTTTCGACTTCAATGTAGAGTGCGTCTCAGGGAATATTTATTTGATCTCAATGAAAGAAGTATTTACAGAAGATTTTTAAGTTCATTGTTGTCTCGCAAAAATTCGATATAAATATATCTCAAAATGAAATTGATTCATCATAGTTCTTGTTGAACACCTCTGCTGTTCAGCGAACACATCTCTTCCTTCGTCGGTAAAACATCCTGATATAATGCTATGAATTCATCAAAGAGGCAAGGGTCTTCACAATTTGGAATAGCTATCAGTTTTCTCACAGCTGGAATCCCCATATAATAATATATCTGAAACAAAGTATATGAAAAGTTTCATGAATGAATAATGCTGATATAAAAAATCTAGGAAAACAAAGCCTGAATAAAAGATTACAACAGTATAAATCATCTCCATACGCTACTGCGAAATAATTCCTTATGTACTCACTCGAACATAATATACATAATCATACTCCAGTAATTCAAGGAAAACTGCAGCAGAGTACTGAGGTTCGAAAGATTTATAAACATTGAGAGCAATTAAGAGAGCAGCAACATTACTATCATGAGCACTTAATAAAAGCATTTTAGTATCAGATTCTCCAATTCCATTTATTATTGCAGATGCAGTATCCGTGAATTTTCTCAAGGCCATACCTAAAATGATTAATAATCAAATGAGTAGTTCATTCATTCATTTCTCTGTAAACAACAACTTCATGTTTATAATCAAAGGAATTCTCTCACCTCCATTTAATTTCATTAGCTTCTGATTATAACTGCTAAGGTTCCAGTACAGAATCGTGCCGTCTAGCAATTTGCCGCTGGGAAATATTCCAGCAGACCAGCTAGGAAGTTTAAGCCCCATCGAAGAGAGTGCTACTAGATCAGTATAAAGACATGTCAGCAATGCAATTGAATTTACTGGTTTACCTATGTGCTCAGTGAGATTTTTCATTAAATCAGTGAATTTTGCTGTTTCCTCCTGAACTTCTAGTAGTGCTTCCACATTTTTTAATTCTGCATTGTATCTGTGAAAAAAACTCACTCATTAACCTATCCGTCATAATTCTTATGATAAAAAAAATACTTGCATAAATTTGAATTGTCTGAATTTTCAAAAATAGACTGCTATAAGAATAACTTTGTTCCCAAGTTTTATTTCGAATCTGACATATGGGGAAATATTTTGGTCTGATTTGCTTCGCTTTGCGTTGCGTTGCTTCCAATTGCATGGTTATTGTAGATGCTCATCTTAACATAATTTATGTTTCATAGGATTTTCGTGAATTAATGAATGCTTGTTCAACTCACTTCGGACATGACTCAGGTGTCAGCAGGAAATCCTCGGCACCCGGAACATAATTCACAATCACTGGTTGCCACAAAATATTCCTATTCCATTGCTGCTTCTTTGTAGGTGGAAATATTCCAGCCATTACTAATTGTAGTGACATTTTTGTCCTATCACTATCAGTACTACGAGCGATTGCTATTCTTGGATAATAAGTCTCCCCCAAAAATTTCCCATACTCTCTACGAATATGTCGACCAAGTTCATATTCCCGTCGCATTCCCACCTAAAAAACAGGAATTTCTGATTGATAATTCATCCACAATTCAAGATTCGATTAATTGTAAAACTTGCATTAGTTAATTCTCCATCTTTATTGGGAAATTGATAACCTAATTTGTAACACACAGGAGTCCTATCTCCATGACGAAAAAGCTGTTAACAAGGGCATTATTGGATTAATTAATTTTTCTCCGGGAGGCTAACAATAAAATTTCCATTAGATTCAGGGAAACTCACGACGCTCACGAATTTTCGCTCTAGTTTAGCTTTTGAATGCGTTCCGGTCAAACATAGGATCGCAACAATCAAATAATTAAATACCAAGAGCATTATGATATTTCAAGATTCCCGCGAGAAGTTCGAACTGAAGATTCAATATACACGTCTTCAACGCTTATATATTGACTTTCATTGTCTTTTTCCTCTTACAAGAAAAATACAAATTGTTGCTTCTTCCATTTGAAACAGCTGACAGACGGCCTTGAGAAGTTGATCATGAATACATAAAAGTAATTTTTTGTTATTTCGCAATTTTTTTCATTGTTTTTCGTGAGCATACTTTTTTTTTCATTTCGATTATCGGAAGAATGAAGACATAATCGTATAAGTCTGTACAAAGATTATAATGAGGTCGATATGATGTGTTTTTCATTCTTTGAGCAATTCATAAAATCATAATTCAATATGAATTTCATATATTTGTCAGATTTTAATTATTTGGCGATAGCAATGAATGTACATTGTAATTATTTGAGTCCGTGTCGTCATAATTCCGTTGTAAATAATTATTCCATTGAAAAAATCCGATAAAATCAGTTACATCATTAAAGTTCAGAAGCTCCATTATTAATACAAAAGTAACATATTGTATCCGTGAACTGCAGAGTGCAAATTTTTTGGAATCTCATTAATTTTTCTTTCAACGATAGTGAACTCACAGTTCGGTCTAAATTAAATTATATAAAAACTCACGGGAATTCTAGTTAGTACTGGTGTAAAGACAAAAAATAGAAGTTTTTTCCGGATTACATCTTTCGATTTCTTATATTTATTTTCAGAGAATAGAAATACTGGACATCTAGTCCTTTTCACGTACATTTTCAAACCTTCACAATTAAAGAGTTATTTAAAGGGAAAACATGTCGAAGCTACAGACTCGAGATGGAAAAAGAAAGTTAACAGAAGAGACAAATCAAATGGCAATCAATGGTGATGAGGAGAGGGAGGCACTCGATGAACTGGAATTATCTAAGCAATCATTCAGAGACAGCTTCATTACTTTTGTAGAGGTATGCTCTCCTTCAATTCTCGATATAAAGAATATCAGCCGGGGAGTTATAGAATGAGTGATGCTTCTCTTATTTGGCCCTCCTTATTAGAAATAGTATCCGAGAGATTTCACTTCTGAGTCATTACGTTCTTCAATTTCATATATTACTCCCCTTTTTTCTAATTTAGATTGCGGCAGATATGAATAGGGTGATTAAAGAGAGGAGAGAGATTGCAGGGAAGGAAAAGATAACGGCTCAACCGTCATGAGATTTCACGGACCCGCATACTGCTGTCTTGAATTTTTACGTAGTTATCAATAGTTTGAAGATCTCACAACAAATTATTTACTGTGGATTTAACATTTAGCATTTTCTATTCAGCACATTGCAAGTATTCATCGGAGTGTTCAAGCATTTGGGTATTCTCCCAACGCAGCGGTCATCACATTACAATGGTGAAATAAAATGGCCTCGTCGGTCGAGCTTAAATTTCTTTGATATTTATTCAATTCACCCAAAATAATAAGGATAGGGGAAGGTGGGGCAAAATGGACACACCTTAGTTTCGATGTTTCATATTATGAAAATCGCAAGAAATCGAGAGAAATATTGAAGATAGGTTAATATTGATAATTCCATTGGAAAGCTGAGGAAATTTTAGGTGAAAAATGTGTAAAAAAATTTTTTTTTTCATTTTTTACAAAA
>JABSMS010058222.1:0-21947 GCA_018902275.1 Aleiodes sp. PSUC_FEM 10030003
TTTATTAAAATTTTTCATTATATTATATATGTATAATATCGATTTTGAAATTTTTCCTCCTCTTCTCAAATCCCGAAGATAATTTTTTTTCACACGAAAAATAATATAAAAGCCTAATTATAAAAAATTATGCAAGGATCTTCTGTCTTTGGATACTGACACTGTTGTGTCCTTTGGCACGGAATAAGAATTTTTTACTTTCTCATTTTTTTGAACGCTTCATTAATAATTAAATAATTCAAATTAATTCCCCAAGCCAATTAACAAACAAAAATAAATACCTAAACGAATGGAAGATTACAAAAAAAAGTGATAGAATTAATACTAATTATGGCAGTTTCAGTTGTTTTTTGTTGACGTTTTATTCCATTGTTATTAAAACTTTATAGTGATTATGTTGAATATTTGTACAATTGATTAGTGATTTTTAGGAGGAAAATTGAGCTTTCACTAGTTGATAATTTTAGACATTAATTTTTTTTCTGCATCTGCTCCCAAAATTTTATATTATTCCTCAAATTGCCAGGAGCAATTATACTGGTATTATCAGTATTCTCCAATTCACTGGAGATTACTGTTCCAGTTGGAACCTTACTCTGTTCTAAAATGGTACTGTAAACTGGTTGTGCATTTGGTTTGCATGAAATTTGTCTCAATCCCTCGCGAAATTCACGTGACAATGATCTAGCTGTTAAACTGTGCATTTGCCGTGGTGTTTTGATAAGATGAATTTCTGGAGTTGTAGGACGATCCTTCGAATTTTGAGGATTCCTATTACTTCTGAGCGCTGCGGTTGGCTTCACTTCTGTTGGTTTATTAAAAGCCTGTGCTAATCTTCTGACCGAAGGCATTGGCAATTGTTTATCAATGAATCTATCAGGACCCTCCAGTGCCTCCAATGAATATTTCAACTCTTTCAGAGTTGAAAATTTACGGGGCAATTCTTCGGTTGATTCTGTCCTTGAATTCTGCGTATCTGAATCATAACTGTCAGTTCCATTTGTTGAATTACATCGTTCATCATTATCTCTGCCCTTAATTATCGGTGTAATGTGACTCTCAACATCTTCTTCACTGTCTGAAATCATTTTATTCGTATTATAAGTATACGAACTTGATTTCGCAATATTTGGAACTGACTTTGCCGATTTCATACCACCAAACTTATCAAAAATAATTTCACCACCTCGATTCAAATCTTCTGTACTCTGTGTCCAATCATAATCATCTTGTCTCACTCTAGCTGAATTCTGGGTTAAATTTGATTTATCACTTCGATCATTCTTAAATTTTTTGTGAATGAGACTGTTGTTAACTTTGCTGTCAATTTGATTATTAGACTGAGTTCTACGAAGACCAGAATCATATCCGAATAATCGTAAATCCAATTTATTAACAACTCTCTGTGGTTTCTTCTTAATTTCATCACTTTCATTGAATTCATTGGCAAAACCATAAGCACGAAGATCAATCCTACGTATTTTTCTATTATCGTCGTCAGCAAATGGCTTTTTACCATCAAATATTGCACAATTATCAAAATTTCCTTGATTATTTAATTTAGCATTAATTTCATTTTTACTATTTTTACGTTCACGTTCAAGTATCTCTTCCATATTATGAGACTTGGATGATTCTTCGATGGCCTCGAAGGATTCCTGTAACATACAGAAAAACAATATGTATTGAATATACTGAGATATAAGAAGTTTGTGCTCCCAATGTTAACAAACAGTTAAAATGACATTAGTATATTTTGAAAGGCTTTCAAAATTCAATTTTGCTACAGAGGAAAATAGAAAAAATGGCGCAGTGAGTTTGCGTGTTTATATCCTGTGAAAAAAATTATTAAATTCTGAAGAAGCTGCGTGCAATTTTTCATAGCTTTAATATGCATTCATGTTGATTTGTTCCGTCACTCTGACGTAATGATTCTGCTGATTTATTTTTTCAATTCTTCAATTTTTTTTCTTCTAATGGTTAGTAGACAGAGTAGTTTAGTGAGTCTGGTGGCAATACTTACCAGTCAGTATATTTGTGCGTGTTCTCATGCATTGTGTGGTAATAATAGAATAATGAGGTATCACTAAAAATTTTAACAGAATCAAATAATATAATGTGGTTTTATTAGGAGAATTAAATGGATAATAATAGTAAAGGTGCCTATGTACAAGTTAAGAAATTAGAATTAATTTTATTTTTTTTGGCGTGAGAATAGGAAATTAACTAAGATTAAAATTATTGGAAGATTCATTAAAATTACGTTCTGATGTATTCTTTGTTTTGTTTTTGGTTATGATTCTTTTAATGACTAATAGAATTATTCTCCCGGAATCAATCTCTATGCTACGTTATCACTACGTATACCCAGTTATCTACGATGCAGTTTTACATATTATATACAGTTAAAAACTACAAGGAGAAGAAAGAATACAGATTATTATTCTTCGTTGCTATCAAACGTTTCGAGACTAATTTGCTTTTTCCTGGATACATTTCTTCTCCTTCTATATCCTTTTCTAAGATCAGTAAGACTAGTATAATTTCTTTCAACTATATTTGGCACCAGAGGCGGCTTTAGTCTCAAATTTTCATCATCAGATTTAATTCTTTGTGAATCTTCAAATTCTTTTGAACGTTTCAAATCAACTGGCTTTGTTTGAAAAGTAATCGGTGTTGATCTAGTGAGATTCTTAATGGATGATCTCATTTTTTGCCTTCGACGAATACCGATAGCATTTTTATCAAATTTACACCATTGTTTTATTCCACCAAATGTCTGATACTTGAATCTAGAAAAATCTGTGTCCCCATTGTTTTCATTCCTCGGATTATCGTTGGCATCTTCGAAGTCTTCGAAAATTTCATCAAATTCATTTATCAATTTCCTTCGCTTTATTCCACCAAACGTTTGGAATTTATTGGAATCTAAAATCCAATATTTTTTACCGTTCCTTTTGTAAATTTGGTGATGATCGTTAACATTCCAGCTGAGCCTAGCGAGGGAATTATCTTCGTTCTTATCAGATTGACTCATCAAATCCACTTTTGAAAAATCATAATCACTTGAATCTATTGAAAACATTCCAGAATCACGATCAATACTAGCCTCCATTGGTAACAGATGATTATTTTTATCATTATAAATCGGATTTACTGTACAAGTAATCATAGATTCTGTATCATCATTGATTGTCGTTTCT
Organism: Aleiodes sp. PSUC_FEM 10030003; assembly: GCA_018902275.1. Classification (NCBI taxonomy): domain Eukaryota; kingdom Metazoa; phylum Arthropoda; class Insecta; order Hymenoptera; family Braconidae; genus Aleiodes; species Aleiodes sp. PSUC_FEM 10030003. Next base: position 3,204 of record JABSMS010058222.1, read on the forward strand.
ATATTTTCAAATGTAAATTCTGGATTCTCTGATGGATTTGAAATTTTTATTTCATCAATTACCGAATTATTGTCCCGTGTAGACGATTGATTGATGTTACACTGATCCAGGTGAATAAGAGGATTTGTAACGAAATGATGAGTTGCATTTGGGCCACTATATGTAGATCTTTGTAAACTACCACGGAGGGAAGCTTCTTCGAATTGTTCAAGTCCTTGACTCACCTGATGCTCGAAATCACTGCTAGCTGTTGTTGAATTCTGTGATAGTGAACTGCTCGGTCTGCTTGAGCTTGATGTACCTGGTCTACGTGGTTTTTCACCAGTTGGTGATTTTGACTCATTTATGTAGTAGTCTCTTGCGAATCTAAACGCACAAAATAAATGTCGTATTAAGATTTGTTGATGAAATTAGGAATTTTTGAAACAATGTATTCATACCTTTGGACGTCAGGTCGATTGGCACCGATAACGATTTGCAATGGTGGACTAGGACTAGTAGGCAAGATACCCGAGCTCCTTTAAACAAAATAATCATGAAAATTACCCATAAATATTATTCACATTATTTGATTGATGAAATTTACCCAGAAACATCTGATGATCTTCTTGCATATTGTCTCTCCAATAATCTTTTTTGTATATTCTCCTCGGTGTATGGATTATTCTGAATTGGCGGTGCATTCTCCCATTTCTTATGCTCACGTTCGGCAATAGAGCCTGTGAAAAAAATAAATAATAATAACAAATAAGTTTCTTTGTCATGCAAACGACGATGGGACATTTGAATTTTTAATCCGATTATTGATGTCATAATTCCTCGAACGAAATTGGATGAGAGAAAATAAAAATTCCAGACAGCTTTGGTTACCTGGTCGGGGTGGGGCAGACAGTTCAAGGTCCCCATCATTTAGTATTGCCTCGGTGGATGCAATCGACTGGGCCTTGGCAACTGCTGCAGATTTTTGGCACGCTCTGCAGAGTGGAATTTTGAATGGTAGAAAAAAACGTAAGAAAATAAAGTTAATTATTATGAAAAATCTGTCAGTTCAATGCAACTGAGAGAAATAACAAATGAATGACAGATTATAAACTACTTACGAAACATTATTGGATGATTTTTCATTGAGTGGAGTTGAATGTTGATTTTCCCGTACTTCCTCATTTTTCACACTTTCATGGATACATTCTTCTGATTTTACCATTTCTGATGCATTTCCTGATTCCACAGAGTTTGATTTGCCATTGTGAGTAACTTCCTCATCAACTTCATCATCAATTGAAACAAGTTTTTCATTCAATTTTCGTAAATCACAAATTTCTGATAACAGAGGATCACTCTCGCATATTGAATTCCTAATTGGCGTAGACGCTGGTGTTTTTGGAATATCGATTCCCTCATTCTCTTTGATGTGCTCATTCATTGCTTTATTACATTCAGACTGATTCTTTCCCTCCAAAATTTCTTTGATTTTCGGGATACTAATTTCAGATCTACCTTTAATGATCTTCTCAACGTTTCTCTCAACTTCCTCATTCACTTCTGATCTTTTTTTTGATACACGTTTGTGCTCAATTTGGGGCTTTAAATTATCATGGTTCCCTCTCGTAATTTCACCCGTGAAATTACAGCCGAGAAGTACAGAGTCCCCATTGGATAAACTCAAAGGAATTTTTTCAACTTCCTGTGATTCTGGTGAAACGCGATTAATGGCTTCTATTAAATCGTCGTCGACCTCTTCATCATCAGATTGTGCTGAAAATTCGGATAAATCAGACATGTCATCAGCGTCCTTGTCCCCAATTAGTGCACGATAATCCTCACTGGGATTCGGTACAAGCATTGCAACGGGTTCTGATTGTGTTGGAATTCTTTTTTTCTGAAAAAGCCAATTTTCCTCCCAAGTTTCCAAAGGATTAACACGATCAACTGGTGCACAACTATCAACCTCGTCTTCGCTCTCTCCCGAGGATTCTTGAGAAGCTGCGAGAATAATTTGAAAAAAATTAATTTTACATGAGAACAGATGGGGTAAAATGGAGTTTAGAGGTAAAATGAACATATTGGACTTTATGTGAAACTGAAGTGTTCCATCTCATGAAGATATCTTCAAATGAACGAAAGTATTTTGGATAAGATCTCTCCACTGATTCAGAAGAAACGCTGAGCGAATTTTCGATAAAAAAAACATCAATCAGAAGTAATTTTTGGAAATTGAATCAGTATTGGCACAAATTGAAGACTCCATTCCCTTTTCATTCTTGAAAGTTTTCTTTTTTTTGCGAATGACTGATTCTAATTGTTGCAGAACTGAAACTTTAACACTAGCTTGAAAGTGAGCTCTTTGCTCTTCGATTTGAATTGATTTCTCATCCTTTCCGAGGGAGATGTGGAGGAAAAACTAATTTTTATTAAATGAATTATAACTCTTCGAACAATCGCTAAAAATTCATCGAAAACTACATAAATAGATGGAGAATGAACGCATAATCGAGTTAGCTCTTAATTTGTTCCAAAGCCATAATTGGAACCGAGAAAGAATATGAATAAAAAATCGCCAAATTTTCAAAAATGGAAAGGTCTTCAATTTTTGGCGAGAAAAATCAACGAAAAAAAAAAAAATTAATTGTGACACATATTTTCCATCCGGAATTCCCTCAGTTTCTCGATGAATTTATTTTCAAAAAATCCATCTTGAATCTGAATGTTTATTTTGCCCCTCCCCTTCGATTGTTTTCCTTTTTGCGTTAGAAATTAATGGTGTTATTCCATTCTTTAAATATATCTGAAACTTACGATCAACAATATCCATTCCATATTCAGGGAATGGCACACGTCTAGTATTCCGGAAATGAAGTAGATTCGTTTTGAGATTTTTCGGCTCTTCATCGGAAGTATATGTTGTTGTAACTTCCTCAATCTGTTCTTCTATCTGTAAACCAAAAGAGAAAAAAAACTATCAATTCCAATAAACTTCAAAAACTCCGATAACTATATTCTCATAATATATCATACAATAATGCTAGAATATTCATAGTGCCACGACATAATTTTGCAGAAATTTTTTCGCTGCGTTAGCTGTCTCTTCACCAACAAAACTGATGCCATTGTGCGTAAAAAAGTAATCTAATTAATTCACCAACGTTGCACGAAGTTTTTAACGACCCTCATAAGCTAACTCATCATAAAAAAAATAGCAGAAGCATTTTCTCGCTCCTAATTGGCGTCACCAAAGATTGAGACATCATTTTTTCATTACAAAACCTTGATGAAATGGAATTTTTGATGCATGATTTCCTTCCGCTGATTATTTGAAAATCAGACACAAAAATTACGTAACATCTAGTTGAAGAAAAAAGAAGGATGTGCATAATTTAATTTTTTCATCTAGTTGCAATTCTTCCCGTAATTATCTCAATACATCGCGAGTCTACTCATCCTTCGAAATTCTCAGTTCTCTTAGTTTTGCAGTGTTGACACGAAAGAAGGCCAGACACTCAGACAACAGCTTTGTTTATTCAAGGATTTCAAGTTCTCTTCTTTTTTCTTCTTTTAATTCTCACAATTAAAGAAAAAAATTAATTCTCCACGCATTTTACGTTGAATAATGGTGAGTCTCATCCTAAAATTGAATGACATTTAATTTTTTTACACATGATAATGAATTATTAAATTTGCACGTATTAATTAAATTCATGAAACGTTTATCCACAATGGTGCGCACGATAAATCTCACTTTACCGCTTGCTGAACACACGGGCTTGTTCTTTTTTCCTGCATTATATCGTTTTTATAATATATATTTTGGATTATTTATTACCGTGAGAGAGAGGGGATCTTGATGAATACGTAGAAGTTTAGTTTTTGTACAGCTGCACTCACTGCTGCATTCATCTTGGCTTGTTTCCTCATTTGCCTCGTTGACACCCATTTCAGATCCTTAAAATGTAATGTTTTTTTTTCGTTTCAAGTCTCGGAAACAATTTGAATTTATTCCATAACTCGTGAAAACTTGGTAAAAAGTTTAGAGATTACTTTTTACAATGAATTATTAACTTACTTTTATGTCTACATGTTCTTGATGTTGTTTCATGTACTACATTGCTATTTCCGTCTACACGACCCTTTTGATACTTTTCTATGACCTAGAATTAAGTAAAAACAAACGGTTATTCATCCTAAATAATAAAAAAAGTGCATAAAAATGGTTTAAATACCAACTTTGTTTAATATGGCAGCTGCCAGTAAATCCTCATAGCTGTGTTCATTTATACTCGTATTATCCTGTCTTCTGGTATTAACCGAATCACCGAGACCCGGTAGTTTACGTGCCTCGTCAACCGCACGCTCCACGAGCTCCCGTAGTGCAGTGTGCGCCATACTCGGCGTTTCTGCGGCTGGTTTGTCTATAAACGGTAAGATAGAGAAGAACTTGCATTAGTCGAATCGATCGAGTGAGAGCTGAATTACTAGTAATAAAGAAATGTACTGTAATTCTTTTTAACTTCAGAAAGTAAAAAAATCCATTTATTTATGCTTCTCCATGCATTCATGTCTATTTGTTAAATGTTCATTATTTACCGCAATTTTTATTTTTTAGTCGTGAATGAATGATAATTTGAGGTGAGAATAACAGCATGATGAAATTAAGTTGCATTAGTTTTTCCATTCGTTCGATTTATTTTACTTTATGATGAAAAAATTCTTTGAAGTTAAAGGAATGAGGCTTCAATTAATTTATTTTTTTCCAATTTCAAATGAGGAAAAGTGGGAATGAGAAATAGATAAACAGAAATCGCCACTTTCATCTGGCAACAGGTCGTAAAGCGTTTGCCCGTTATGGGTCAGTACACGTAGAAGTCGCGTAATTTCTCCTTGTTGGCGGCCTTGTCGATCTTTTTTTTAAAATCCTCTCTTTGCTTCCTTTCATCTCTTGTGTGCCGGCAGCCGGTGAAATTCCGGGGCTAGTGACCTCATGAACTCTTTTAAACTGTGTATGCATTTTTCGGGTGGTCCAGGCGGCTTGTAAGAAGTTCGATCGTTATTTTGTACCTGGATGATATTCTTTCAGCTTCTTTTTTTAATTCTCCCACTTTTTCTCTCTTTTTGAATGGAATTCTTTGGTTTCCGTTACACGGTGAAATTTAGGACTGCGTCCAACGAGTTTTCTTCATTCTTTCATGTCTTCTAAGGCACTTTCTAGTACTTTTGACATGAGAAAAGGAGGATGATAGTGTCATCTCACTTTGTAGGTGGGTCTCACGGATTTTCCCAGGCGATTAAGAGGAGATAATTGTTTTGAATCGTGCGTGCATTAGGGGCAAGATGCATTTGCGGATATGTCCATCGTTTATTCTTTCTTTCGTTCGTGATGTTAGCAAATGTAAATTTGAAGGATGTAACTTCAGTGTGAATAAAATGGAATAAATTTATCTGCAATGTAGCTGGGTATAATTCAATTTTCCTGCAATTTAAGGATTAAATTACAGAGATTGCAGCAAACCTCAGGCTGTTACTTCGTTATAGGATCATTATAATTTCGCGCAATATTAAGACTAACTGTTTTTTGGAGGATTGGCTATTCATGAGATTATATCAACCGGAAAGGACTATCAGTTTAACAAGATGGTCTGGGCATGTGTAACTATGCCTTCCTGGCTTTCATGAAATTCCCATTCTCCAATTATCCAGCGAACTCTATATACCCTTCGCATGGTACTTACTAATTGAACGTCCGCATTAATTAGAACTTTTTTCATTCAGTGGTATTTTGTCAGTCAGTGAATAAGCTCTCATGGAATGTTGTGGAAAATCACTGAATTAATGCTCAAACATTGAGGAGTAGTGTGTAATGACACAAACAAGGTTTTACAATGTTTATTTAAGAGTTGGATAATTTTCGCACGATAGAATTTCGTAATAGTGATATATTTACAACTTTTGAACAACAATGCAGATGTTATTCAACTAGGATGGTTCATAATATTTTTCAACCAATTAAAATACTGCAATTCATTGATTAATATTGTTATAATTAATTCAATACGTAGTATATTACCATTTTTTCTCGTGAATAATACGTAGACAAAGTAGAAGACAATGAGCCCACCAAGGAGCGTCAGCATCTCTTGAATTAGTTGGAGTAACATGCGGGACACGCAATTCACATAATTTCATCCACCACAAATGTATAATGAATTGTTTCTGTACATGGTATAATCAGTAGAAAAGTACAATTGACACTGCTTTCTAAATGAATAAATTCATCATCATTTTCACATGATATTTTTATTTATCCATCACACCTGAAGAAATAATCGCCTTCTTATTCGTCAATAAAATAACGCGAAGGAACAAAAAAAATAATAAAAAATTTCCCCATATTTAATAATAAACTTTCAAATGATATCATCGTGTCATCAATGGTGTCACAGTTTCCTCTAAAATTTTCTTATTAAATATTTCCGGGTAAGTCGATAATACCACGATACCAATTGCTAACTGAAACATTACTGTACTCTGAGATTGCGGCGAAAATACATTTCTGTGGCTTTTATCAGTAATTTCAAAGTATTATCTCTACTGGCTACGTAACAACATCTTCCTTCTTGTTCTTATTTTTTTCGTTCGTTTTTTTTTCATGATTGAAAATATGAGAGGTGAAAGAGTTCCATTCCGATTTGTCAATAGATATTTTTTTGTTTTTCTCAATCATAAGAAAATTATTTACACAGCTGTATATCCACGAAGAACTGATAAAAAAAAGATGGAAAGAACGATTCGTAACAAATCAAATAAATGACTCTATTGCTCTCGCGTCACTTTGAAAAATCTCATTCCTTTCAGAATTTTCATGTTCTCGTTCCGTAGATTTGAAATTAAAAAAAAACATGATGCATGAATGCACATATTTATTTTATATGGTATTTGTTGGTGATTTTCGTCACGTGCAAGCAACGAAATAACATAACGGAGTTTGGGTAAGATTCCTCGCGCAAAGTTCCCGTTCAATTAGCGCCCGCAGCGTTTCGAGAGTTCAAGGTCCCACTTATTTTTTTTCTCCTTTTAATTCAATATTTTATATGCCAATGAAGTTATGATATTCACCTGGCTTCTTCATATGAATAAATGTAAAACTATTTCTGATCAAAGTCTAACGACTTACGCAATGCACGACAGAGGTCATAGTCGTTGAATATTTAAAGATTTTTTTTCTTAATCTCAAATCCAAAGAATCATGATTTTTTTCATTCAAGGAAAATGAGTACACGATGCATAAAGTGCACCGATTCAAGGCTCTTGAATGGGAAGTTTATTTCAAATTTCTTATACCTGTTTTTGTCAATATTATCTTCTTATTGAAATTTATGAATCCTTAAATAAAAATTAACATATCTTCCCAAGTAATTATATTCCAGTATTATCGACTCCCTTTCATTGAAAATAATACCACTTTATGATAATTGAATACAAACAATTTAAACCACAATCACAATAATTCACTTTCTCACTTATCAGTTTTATTTCTCAATAATAACTACAAGTAACGATATCGTTCCACAGAATTGTTGACAATTCTCGTCGTATTAATAAACTCTCTAACAAAATAAGAAACTGAAACCAGACAAATTGATTACACGTGTTCGAATAAAGTAGTATATTCAAATACGTGAATACCCAGTGTATAGAACAAGTCACGTTGGCAAGTTGGACTGAAGATTAGTGTGTTGTGAATTGTGTACTGAACTCCGCGAGATCCACCGCGCATCTGTATCGATCACGCGAGACATTTGATTGGAAGTAGCAATCTACTGTCGCCGTCATTGAGGAATAGTGTGGACAAATAAAGAAAAAAATCTCATATGAGGAAAGAAATTAATAGCACACACATACACAGATACCCAAACACCCGGTATTCTTTTCTTTAAATTATGAGTGTATAGCATACGTCGCGCGTAATCACAGTTCGGGGTCTCAAGTGAGACTGGGTAAAATGCTTGGGACCATCCTGATATGCCAAGCAGCGTCGTCGAATACCCCACATACAATTCTTCTACGGATTCATCCACTTTAGAGGGGAAATACTCTTTTCTGCAATACTTTTCATCGTTTTTACTCAATTCTCAGACTAATTCATTGGAGCGGAACAATGTTTTCCAACCTTCTTACGTATCAAATCATACGATTGACCTAATTATTGAGAATTATCATAGAAAATGTTGTGAGATTGTTTGAAATTCTTTTTGATTCATCTAATTTTTATATTAATGTCATAATATTAATTTCATCCATGTCTGTAATAAGTTCAAAGCTTAAATCTCGGAATTATGTTTTTCTGACCTTTATGAAAAAAAAAGAGTAAAGACGAGAGAAAAATTTATGAGGAAATTGTGTGGAACTTGAACTCTTCAAGGTAGATATTTTGAATGGAATAGTGAGGTAATTTCATAAGCAATAAAAATGACGCACGTAGTTTATTACGCGGATCCTTCGAGCAGCAATAATTTTTAATGTAATTTAATTTCTTTCAAATTATATTTTCTTTTGAGGCATACGATAATTCACGTTTGCACTGAGATAAGAGCGGAGCGGCGTAGTTTGTTTAAGATACACAGTGAATTTGATGCCCCTCAAATTTCATTTTCATCAGCGGATTTTCTGCTTCCCCCACTAATGAATAAAATATGAAATTGTGGAAATATTTAGAGACATAGGTAGGTGAAGATAGACTCTTGAAGAAAAATCGTGAACGATTGAAAGAATTTCGATGGAAACGATGCAAAAAGAGTTATTTTCATTTCCTTTCCACGAAATTCATTTATTTGCACTTATTTTTTATTCTTCGATTAAATTTTAAGCGAATATATCCGCAATTCTAATTGTTGTGACTGATGAAAATATCTTTGAGATTAAATCTTCGACAATTCACGATCTCAGCTGTTTCCAATCAACTGCACTGAGAAAAAAAATTCTTGTTGCCAGAAAAGTCACTTAAATGAAAAAAATTTACTTCGATCCAGAAAATTTTGATACATATGGATATAGAAATTGCGAAGGAAAATTTCGTTACCAATACATTTTCTCATTACAAAAACTTTTTTTCCTCTGTGTGCAACACACTGCGATAATTCGGGCCGTGAACATTCGGAAAGCCCTGAAAACTCGCAAAAATTCAAACTCAACCATTCTCAGTGATAGGCCGATGAAATCGCAAAATTAAAAAACGTAACGATTACAAAATTTCGATTCGAAAGCAAAAATGCATGAGCACGAGGAGACATAAAACTTTCACATTATTGCAACTTCATTGATAATTCGCACAGCATATTTCAAGGATATTTCCACGAACCAATCGATAACAATAAAAGAGAAAAGAGAGAAAAGGGCAATTGAAAGAATGAGGAAGTCCGTTATCTCACCCATGCTGGGCGCCAAGTTGCTGTCAGTTTGGAGTCGCATGTGAATATATTTTCGCGTGTAGAATCACCGATGTACCTGATCCCCTTGCGTGGGAAGGTTACATTCTATGCACATCGTTGCTTCTTCAATATTACTGAAGGCCAATTGTGTACTTTACACAATGATATGATATATAAATTGTCTGATCGAACAATTGATTGTGCTGAAGAAATGCATGATTAATATCAGAAATATTTTCTTCTATTAATAGTGATGAAGAAAAATGTCTTAATTATTATTCTTCAGTATTGCTAATTATTCTCGCAATTAATTATTTGTGATTATGGGGAAGATTAGTAGTATGGAGAACTGAAAAACCTTGAGTACATTCGTTTAGATGTTAAATACAAGCAAATATTATGTGCTTACGAGGTGATTATCATGTTAATTGAATACTTAAAGCTACTTACTTGCAATACACATCCGTAAAGCTATTGCCAGATGCGCAAGTGCCCTCGCCAAACGAACACCAAACTCTTCAAAAAGCCGATCATCTGTTAATTATTGTTAGTTAGTTAGTCTTGTGCTAATATATTTTCTTTTCTCCATTGTAGTTTTGAAGAAACTATCGAGCGCCAAGAAAAAATGTTTTTCAAAAATGACACGAAAAATTTCACTTTGAATTTGTTTTTTGATTCTACATTTATACTGAATTATCATCGGATTTTTATGATAAAATGGAACAGTATGTGGCAGGTAGATGGCAGTAGTTACCGATGTACCAACGTATACGGTCATTTTAAGCGCTAAAAAGTAGCCATTGAAGAATGCATGTACCACATTCATGAGGTAAAGAACTGGTTCATCCAGAAAAGAAGAATTGTCGTTTCTCATTGGGATTTATTGAACATCGTAAACTTTATGCGCGACTTCAAACGATTTTCTCAAATAATCCACGGCATTTCGATCTTCAGGAATTTAGTAAAAAATTTATCCTTCGATCTTTTACCGTTTGTCCTTTCTATTTCTTTTCTTTCTAGAAGAAATTACAATAAAATAGAAATTTTAATGAACTTACAGAGAGGATGTTCGTAGAGTCGATCAATCGGTGTATTATCAACATTTCCAACAAGACTCTCCACTATTTTTTCAATGGTATGACGAATATTTTCCATCGAGTCCACATCTTCGTAATTGCCGGTAGCGAAATTGAAGCTTGTATTAACTGCAGCATCCTCAATGCCTGTTGAATATACCAAATCATTATATTAATCGTTAAATCCTTTTATTATTTGGTAAATAAGAAATAAAACGAATGACGAATATTCAGGGGGTCTCACTACTCTCCATTAAGAGTAATTATTTAAGATACGCACCAGTCATATACTCAATATCCTCAAAGAATCCATAAATCTATCGCACTTTACGGAAAAATTCACAGAAAACTACTCATTGTAATGTCTCTATTTACACCAACAGTTTAATCATCAGAATCGCGATCAATGAATAACGGATCGATAGCTAGTGACTTTTGTATGCGGTAAGTGCATAAGCCGCGATACAGTACGCGATGTTGTCCGTGAGAGTACTGGAGCAGAACTGAGGTTCTTCACCACCTTCAACTTAGCTTAGGGATAATAAATGTCTGTGAGGGAAGAGCCAGCGCTCGGTTGCAATGAACTGTCTTTGAGAGTTGAATGAAAAAGAAAGAGAAAAATGAAAAAAAGAACCGCGAGTAAAAGAAAAAAAAGCAAACCCACTGTTTTGTAATGCGAGATGTACCATCAATTCACCACCAGAACGTATCAATTACCACGTTAACCATCTCTCAACCTGTATATACTAGAATCAAAGTAGTTCATCCCGCATTTACTGTAAACACAACTTTTTCGCCCTCATTGACACCGTGACATTTAAGACGATCTATTTTGTGCACTTGTGAATAGAATTTTATTCACTGAAAAGTCATTCCGCCTATTGTTGAATTGAAGACGAATTTTTTAGACTGTAATATTCAAAAATAAACTGGAAGACTTTTATTGGAGTCAATAAAATACTAATGAAGCACGTGCTCTTTCAAACGTCAACTCTCATCTCTTCTGACTTCGACCTTGACACTACAAATTGATTCATAATAACATTACTACCCCATTACGCAATTAATCTCTCGTTTCAATGTTATTTTCCCACGGATTAGGCAATTTGTGTGTTTATATGTATATTATATATGTAAGGTAATCCCGTTAGCCTCGGTGAGTAATATTAAATTATCGTGGAAGACGAACGAGGAAAGGTAAACCGGAATCTAGCATAGACAATGCGCGCAGAAACATTCACCCGTGTACGAAGCCGGGGACTTGAATATTTTCATGCAATAAATTCAGAATCACTGAACCGTTGAATACAAAAGAAAGCAATTTAGTTGTACTTGTCGATTTTTTTTCGAGTTTTCGTTAATTGCGTTTTAGAGAATTTATCACAAGGGAAATAGAAAGAAATAATCAACTCTGTAGAGAGTTTTTCTTTATAACTCGACGTTTATGCCCCCAGTCATATTTAGTGATAGATTCGACGAGAAAGGACAGTAATTACAACGCAGTGTTTTTTTTCTCGAGAGAAGAAATTCTCTTTGCTCATAGAATTCATACTGAAACCAGTTGATATTGAAAACGTGTATACTCATCACTTGAGACTATGAGAATCATAGGAAATGGAAAACAGAGATAAATGAAAAATTGATAAGATCACATTGAATAAATTGAGAGAACATAGTTCCTTCATCATCTCTAAATAAAATGTTTTTCTCCGACTCAACAACATTTCCTTGAGTTAATAATGGAATAGTTATCAATATGTTGAAACACTCATCACGGAATAAATAATTTTTCCGAATGTTTAAAACATTTTTAACATTTCGTAAGATTACGACATTTAATCAGTCCCTTATCGAATTTATTTTAAGATATCAATGATGGAATATTCATGGAAATTCGAAAGGTCAAGGGAGACTTCAATTGGTGTTCAACTGCATATTTTTAGAGCTATCTGGGACAATGTTTGTCTTGTGCATTTTTTTTACATTCAGGAAAAGAATTAATTATCACATTCGTCGTTTGCAAGTCGTATTTTTATACATCACACTCGAATATAATGTCAATGATACTTATTTTTAAATTTGACAGTTCTCCTCAACCTACCTGCGAAGGAAATTTGAGACTTCGCCGTGCTGAATTGATTGCTTGATTCTTCCTCTGAGTGTAAGCCACCGAATGTATCGAACCACTTTTCCTTCTTCTTCAACCAAGCTCTGTAATGTTTTTTTAAATTTTTAATATGGATTGATTAGTTCAGATATCATCTAAATTTTCAAGAATTTTGTATGCAGAACACACGAAATGATTAACTTTGAAGCAATAATTAATAAAACATCCGAAAATTTTCCTAAAATCATGAAGAGAAGCTTCATCTCTTCAGCCTTCAAATCTCTACTCTTCCATTCAACTCCTTAGAATAATCCGTTTTTCAATGTCTATAACTTCACGTATTATGCAGCTGTCCGTTGCACTTGCGATTATTGCGTTTAATCCTCGATAACTACCTTCCGCCCCCCGCATAATCCCAAACAGATCTTCAACATCCGATGGTTTAGCGCCACAACATGTACCTATTCATTGTGATAACAAATCGGCTTCAACCCCTTCTCTAGAATTGCCAATCAATCCGGAAACAGATTAGGAAATACTATAAATGTCGATACATTTCAATTTTGAGTCAGTCACTCAGCGCTACGATTACTCAATCCCCGTACATGTTTGACAAATAAGCAACTATTGTTAAAACGTGAGGAATTTATTCAAAGCTCCAAATATCCAGGATTCCTACCTAATCCTAACTTCGAATATTGAACTAACTCCATAAAGACGAATATCGGCCTGCAGTCGTCACTTTGAATTTCATTTCTGGTAGATTCAGAAACTCGGAACTTGACATTCTGAGGGATTTGTTCAGAACTGTGAATTTAAGCCGGATAAAAGAAATGAAATCATCGAATTGATTTAAATGCTAAATTATTTGATGAGGAAAAACCTTTTATGATAACAGAAGAGACAAAGCCAAATATTATCCTTTGTTTCCCAGCGTCCGCAGCCTTTTTTGCAGAATCTTGCGTTACAATCGTTGCACTGTGTACCACTACCGATGATAAATGGCTTCAGACAACAGGCACAGCGGCTGTCGTCAACATGTACTATATTTTCGCCTTTATCCGTCTTGGGTTTCCTGAAATTTTCCGATACTGTTAAATATTCAATTGATTTTGCGAAAAAGGAAATTTCTGATGCAGGTTATAAGAATAATAATAGCAACATTATACGAATTCAATATTCATTTATTGGGTGAAAAAAGTATTTTTTGAAATTTTACAAAATTAAGACATTTTTTGTCATGCCACTCGAGTATTTTCATTTATTTACAGATTCTCTTGAAATTTAAGTATAAAACTCAACATATTACAATAAAAAAATTTCTTTCAATAAATTATAAATTAATTTATTCCTCACGATCGAAAAATATAGCCGCTGAGTGTCTGCCAAATTGACTTTCTTCATCATTCTCCATCTCGAAAGTGACGACCTTAACAACAACGACCTCAATGGTTATGAGTAAAAATAATACCATAAAAGTCGCCATATTTAGTCTTTCTGAGCCAACCGTACGGTCACCCTCAAGCAACAGGGTAGACATGAAACTGCTCAAATATGAAAACATTGTTATGAAATAAAAATTCAGCCGTGCAATTATCTGGCTTATCTGAAAATAGCCACATAAATGCTTAACAAAGATTGAGACAACTTTCTCAAATGTAATATTACTTAATCCACGGGCAATTCTAATTGCCACAACGTAAAGTCAATTCTACCGTTCACTGTGCGGTGCGTAATTGCTTTTTTTATTTTTTAATTCTCTTCTTTCTTACATCATAGCAGTAGTGAAATGACTAAACTACTTGAAATCATAACACCATTGCGTTATTATCACAGTAAACACTTCACTACAGGTATTATGTGTTCTGAATAAATTCCATCACTCTATTTTACATCATAAGGCAAATGTCCTTGCTTGATTCAATGTCTCGAGCATTGAACGGCGATTGGCTAATTTATATTTGAATATTTCCAAGCTAATAATAAATGAATCTTCCTTCATTGTTGCTTCTGAGCTAATTATGATTTCTCGTTTTTCCGCTTGAGTGGCGTCGTTGACTTGTAAAAATTTCGTTAACAAAACGTTGAAATCCAGCGATGCATGTTTCCGGTTAGTAGGGTGAGTGTTTGTATTTTCCGGTAAACGCTAAAGAGAATTCCCAAATTTCCATCGGATGATGTTAAAATAACTAAAAAAGTCCACACTACATACTGCAATTAATCCACGTGTTTACACATCCATTGTTTTTTTGTATGGTTTGTTTGTTCCTCGAAATTCAGTTGCATTCAGTTCAATTCACTTGGTTTATTTACTTGGTGCTAGTTTGATAATGTTTTTTTTTCTGTTTTTCCGTTGTTTGTATCGAAAAACGATGTTTTGTGTTTGGCTGTCCGTTTGAAAGTGACAGTGTATGGCGGGTCGAGAGGGAAACTGCACGGGTATCCCAACGGTGGTAGGAGCTGCGAGGTGTATATAGCGCAGAATATAAAACCAGTGGGGTCTTATGTCACGGGGACGCAATGAGGCTGCCATGAGTGGGTTTGAGAGCCGCTGAATTTAAACTCAGTTTTATATGTTACTTTCACTCGAAAATGTTTTTCGACTACAAAGCAGACCAATAATTAATTTTTATTGCACGAAATAAATAATTTATTTGCAATTTTACATTGATAAATTTGAAGGAGCCACGTTATGGCATTTGAATTCAATTGTTGGATCATTTCTCATTGATTAGATTACGTCAAATTTAATTGGGCAGTGTGAACAAGGACTAACGCATTGATGGTATGATAGATGACGAGTTTTCTGGAAAATGTAAATGTAAGGCTTTCTACATTTTCGCAAGAGTGAAATTGGCGAAAAAATTACGTTTTATTGGACCAGTTGCAATGATATTTTTTATTACCAGTCACTGGTTAGTAAGCATGTGAAAGCAAAAAATACAGCTGATGGAATTATTTTTCCATTGACCTGTAGCACCACTGATCAGTGCGGTTGCATCATATTTGGTGGATAGATTGTATAAATAATAAGGTAATTCATGAATTTTTGATAGTTAAATATTTCCAAATAAGCAATTTAAATTTCCTCTGCAATTTTTGCTAAAGGCGTGTGAAAACATTTTATATGCACGTGACAAATCGAATTCAAGTGAATAGTGGTAATCAATTTGAAAATTCCATTGAATATTCGGGAAAATAGGTATTCATGAATAATTTGAATCATTTAGATTAAACGAATACTTTGAATAACTCATTTTAACAGGATATCTGGAATATTTTTAATATTGAAAACTTCAAAGCGTTCGAATTATTTTCGAATTAAATAATTTGGATTCAATTCGCGTAAGGATAATTCGCAATTTCGACAATCCGTGAATCCTTAATGTTTGCACAATCTCTTTCCCAAGATTATTCAATTATTCTTGAAATATTCAAGAACTTTCTGCTATCTTCAATGTTGTTGCATGTTACACAAACGAAAGAATCAAATGTTTCTATTCGTTTACATTTTTTAGATCACTTTACCGTTGAATAATTAGAATTCCATAGATTATGGAACGTGTATGAATTCAAATAATTCAAACGTATTCTCCGAACTATTTTCCAGAATGAATTTGCATATATTTGTAACAATTTTAACACAGAAAAAAAATATGTTGCTTTCACGATAAGAAAAAATATTAGTCTATCTTAATTTGAATTATTCAATTGAAAATTAAATTCTTCATTACCTGGAGTTAATACTCGATTCAATGAATATTTTTGTAACTGATCTGAACTCGCGGGACATTTCTAACTGGTACAAGTTACGTTAATATGGAGCATTACTGTTCTACTAGCGATAAGAAATGTATGTTTGTGCATGAATAACGTGTGTTTGGTGTGTGTCAAAAAAAAGAAAATGGTGGGGGAGGATATATGGGTTCTTCTCACGATTCCAATATAAACACTTGATACTGTAATATTTTTCTTTTGTAGCTAATAAAACTGAAATTATCTCAAGAAATATTTTCAAGGAAAAAGAACAAAAAGGTTTAAAATTTTGAAAATTACAATTTTTCTAAATTCTTGAACTGGCAATTATTTTTAATATTCATAAAAAATTATGAAGCATTGTTCATAGGTAACAGTTGAATGCACAACTGTTGTGCTTAATCCCAAGCATTCTATTCAATTTATTTTTTTTCTATAAAATTTTAAAATTAGCGGAAATTACTATAATTCAGGTAATGAATATGTTCCGATTTTTTTTTAAACTAAATTAGCATGGATAAAAAATTCATGAATGATAGGGAGGCACGTTAGTAGGTCAAGAAAAGTTTTTTTTGCATTCTATTGAATTATTCAAAATGAAAAATTGTAGAAAGAAAAATAAACAATTCAATCTGACACTGTCTGCGATACTGTACTCTTCAATTGGTATTCTCACATATTGAATGATAATATTGACACTGGCTTCTCACTATCACAAATTGATTCATTGGAAATGTAAATCCTCTCCCACCCGGTGCAATTCACTTTTTTTTCATTTAAGTGTATTAAAGTCCACAACAGTTTGATTTTTTTTATCAGTTGCACCCGACAATTACCGCGTCGCGTTGGGCATTTAGCTCAGTGCGAATTAGTTAACAATATAAGAATAGAAATTCCAAAAAAATCCTTAAAATAAATATGTGCCATTAAACTCACTGTTTATCTTGTTTCCTACAGACCAGCGTATTAAGAAAAAAATCTCTCAGGATTCGTCTCACTTCATGTGGTTTCATGAATATAATGTTGATATGAATTATGAAATTTCAAAAAAACTTTTGTCTCAGCGTTTGAGAGAACGCAAAGGAAAATAAGGTAAAATATAACTTGTGAAAATTTTCAAATGAGAACCGATATTTCAGTCAACTGTACACTACACTAGACATTTCAACAATGAAATTTGTTGGACGATGGTTGGAAATTCTCTGCCTCATGTGGCACCTACGCTTCCGGTTCCCCATTACAGCTGTGTGTGTTTGTGTCGATGGAACGATTCATCCATTGTTAAGTTCATATAGTCTGATAGGGGTCATTGTGCAATTGATATTACCTTACCATTTCAAGAATATCTATGCGAGACGCATCTTAATTTTCCATTGTAAATAAGTTATTGAACCTCCACACGGAGAATTTCTTTACGCGTGACTAATACAACATCCGGTTTTAATTGATTCATTAGATGTGTGAAATATTGATTAAGAATGCATTATTTAAGTTATGATCAGTAATCTATGCATTACATAATGATTTGAATTATTTTAATGATTAATAAATTAGTGCAAAAGGAATTGTTTCGTTTACGAAAAAAGACGGGAATTAACGAAATCACCACAAACGAGAAGTAGAGTAGAATGAAATATCTTCAGCATTACGAATGTGAAGTGGGAAAGGGAATATTCTATTGTCGAGTTACTAGTTTTCTCACTCATTAAACTACCTCGCAACATCAGCAACCAATTTCCAATTTGCTTAGAAATTAAATGTTTTTTTTCTCTTCATTCTCATTTGAAAATTTTTCAAGTACTTGGTGATGAAAACAATGCTTTAAGAGTATTGTTATCTTGGATCTGTGAATGGAATTGAGATTAGAGTGTAGTCTTGAGATATCACCTGACTGTGAGAGCGACCATGCTTATTTACGTGTTCTTGATTCTAATTTTTCTTTTATTTAATTGTTGATATTATTTAGGTCAAATTGAATAATATAGTAGGGGAAGGTGGGGTAAAATGGACATTCAAGTTCAACGGTTCGAGATAGAAATTTTTCGACGATTCCATTGAAAAGCCGAGGAAATTTTAGTGAAAATACATGTGTCGAAATTATTATTTTTTTTTCTTTGAAAATTCGAGTTTTCCATCAAGATTTCGAAGGGGGACCCCTTTCGAGAATTGAAGAAAATAACGTTTTTGGGAATATCTCCGGTTCTATTTGTCGTAGCGAAAAAACTCAAAAATCAGCTGAAAGGTGAGCTCATTTCCCATCGATTCACGTAGTTCAAAAATTCTTTGTATCGATTTTTCAATTATTTATAGGCCATTTTCTGAAAATCAGTTTTTGGTCTATATCTACCTGAAAAATCGATAATTTCTTCTTTACAACCATATAAAT
>JABSMS010058332.1:0-21925 GCA_018902275.1 Aleiodes sp. PSUC_FEM 10030003
TTCAAAGAAATAAAAAAAATTAATTTTGACCATTGTATTTTTACTAAAATTTCCTCAGCTTTCCAATGGAATCATCAGAAAATCTCTATCTCCAACCGTTTAATTCGAGTGTCCATTTTACCCCACCTCCCCGTAAATGAATTACAATTGAACTAACTTTAAAAAATTCACTCGACCGCCCTCCGAAGAAACCTCAAAGACTTTAGAAACACCACCTTCGATTTCACCCAACGCAACGCCAATGACGCAAAAAACACAGATATACATGAGAGCACCTTGAACAAGATCAGTGATGATTACAGCTTTAATACCACCGATTGTCGAATAGAAGGTGCAAATCAGCCCAATGAGGAGAATGCTCAGTGTTCCATTTAGACCAGTTGTCGCCTCTAATGCCAGTGATGGTGCGTAAATTACAACACCAGTATATAAACTTGTTTGCATAAAATTTGCTGTACTAGCTACGAGTCTAGCGACAATACCAAATCTTCGTTCTAGATACTGAAAATTAATTAACATGAGCAGTTAAATTATCTACAAGTTTGAAACTGAAATTTTCAATTAACAATTATATTTAATCATACCTCAAACACACTCATTAACTGGAGCTCATAAAAAACAGGTAGATAAAAATATGCAACAATTGGTGTACCACCAGCCAGTCCAGCGTAAACGAGATTGAAAATAGCGCCATAACTATAGTTTTCACCACTAGAACCGAGTAATGAAATTGCTGAGAGAAATGCAACCATCATAGCAATTGATAATAATCCAACTCCCGTTGAGTGATTAGCTGAAAAGTATTCCTACAATAATTAAACAAAGGTAAAAGAATCAATTTTCGATTCCCCCTTTTTTTTGCTGCTGATCGGTTTTTTTTTCATACCGCGGCAGTTTTTTGCCTTCCGCCAGTAAAACGATAATAGACTCCAATTGCCGCTGATCCTGCCAGCATCATTCCAATTGCAATCCAATCAGGCCAATGAAGGAATCCCTCATCTGTTGGTGGATGTTCGTCCTAAAAAAGATTAAATAGTAATTCAATTGCAATCGAAAAGAGAATTGAAAATGGATGTTCTTCTCCTTTTCAATTTCGAAAAATTCCATTACATCATTGCGATAAAAGAGACATTCCGGACATTGAGAAAATTGTTTCTTCATCCTTTTTGCTATGCTATTCACATAATTCTTTATGTCTTCATAATGTATTATCAGTAACGTGCATCTTCACTTACCTCCATAATTTTGTCCATTGAGGTGTCAGTAAAATAATTATTTTATAGTCTTCACAATCAGATTTGACCAATTAAAAACAGATATACATTCTACTGTACGTTTACCGTCTATCTGGCATTAGTAACGACTAAACTGGAGAGATAGGCTCTCGTCGATGATTTCCGATGTATGAACTTACATAAAAGTCGTCAATTATCCACAACTACTCATCTATCACTGTGATTGGCCACTGTACCTTTAATATTAGGCTTTAAACTGTTTATTTTGTCGGAGTTTTTTTTTCAAAGATTTTTACTCTCTGTTAATTCTCGGTTAGCCGTCGAGAAACTGTCAGCATGCAGCTTGGACAGAATTCATGGCAAAATATTTCCTTCTGATAGCGCCAACGGTAATCCAGCGTAGTACACGTAATGACACTCTCGTGAGTACAGCAGTTTACTTTTATGAAAAATAAAGTTGTCGAGGACATTTGGAACAAAAAAAATATTCGTGCTACTGATTGATTTGATATGAGGAAATTAACACGTTATATATTTATCGTGAAAACGTGATTATAGTTTGAGGAGACGTGATTGTCCTAACAGTCCGAAACTGAGATAAACGGATTAAATTTGCATTTAATCTAACTGGCGTATCGAAATTCAAAGACTGAAAACTTCTTTTATATCTTTGGTATTATAATTTATTATACGTACAGTTATTTATTCATCATTCGATTTACATGGTTTCTCGATCGAAACTCTTAGTATCAAGAACAAATACTTGATTTCCGTTGGCAGCCTCTTTCTCACGTCGACGTCGTATTCTCGCCGCAATGATTGGTGTAAAAAGATTTGGCTCTAGAATTCGCGGGGATATCTTTGAGAATTTACCAACAATGAAACTTGCGATTGTTCCAAACGTTACTGCCATATTCCATCCGAGCGGTAGATACCATAGATATGAGAGTCGATCCATGAAAAAATAGGAGGAAGGATCATCACTATAATGAAACAGAATTAGAATGAATAACGAATTGAAAGGAAAATTGTGAAAAGTAAGGATAATTACCGGGGAATTTCTTTTGCGATAATGAGAGTGGCGTTTAAACAATTTTCAATTGACATGGGAAGAAATGGCGTCGATGGTTTTGGTGTAAACGACATCGCCATACTGGAGACAAGTGCCATTACTGTTCCAATAATTGCACCAGTTTCATTAACTGATTCAAAAAACATTCCCAATGTGAATAGTCCAAGAATTGGACCACCGAGGGCCCCATGAATCGCTACAGCTGCCTGGATCAGTGAACCCATGCTTGATGCTAAAAATGCAATACCCAAACTGAGTAATCCAATCGAAAATGCCAGAAGTTTCCCATAAGTGGCTGCTGTACTATCATCCAATTCAATATTACACTTGCAATAAATTGGTTTAATGTAATCTGCAAGCGCCATGGCAGCAAGCGAATTGAGTGTAGCTGAGACTGTACTGAGGCTTGCACTGAAAATTCCGGATATGAAGAGACCAGTAAGGCCGGGGATCATTGTCATTCTTTCTTTTGCAAAGTATGGCATTATCATGTCATAAGAAGCGATTTTTCCAGCTTTAACTGGATCACAATCTTTGTAATATGCATAGAGAGTAAGTCCTGAGAATGACACAGTGAGAGTTAATGCTAGTGTCATTGGAATATTTAGAAAAAGAGCCTTCTGAGCATCCCCTAATGATCTAAAAATAGATTTTAGACCTTCAAGAATGGAATCTTCATTGTAATATATTATATCCAATGCTTTCTGCTGTTTACTTACTTGGCTGTTAACATACGTTGCACTTGAACCTGACTTGTAGCAAATAGGGACAAGAACCAAAATGTTCCGCTCATGATTAATGTTGGCCAAGTATGGCGAATTGTGGGATCAAATTCCCAGCTTGAAGATAATGAGAAAAATTACAATGTTAAAATTTTATTTATTCTTCTTCGAAAGAATGAAAACTCACTGATGAAAATCCAATCGACCTCCCTCCGCAGCAGAACTCAGAACACTGAATAAGCCACCATCTAGTTGACTAGCAGCTACTCCGATGACACAGTAAACACATAGGAACATGAGTACACCCTGTATTACATCGGTAATGATGACAGCTTTGATACCACCAATTGTCGAATAGAAAGTGCAGATAAGCCCGATAAGAAGAATACTCAGTGTTCCATTGAGACCAGTTGTCGCCTCTAATGCCAATGATGGAGCATATATAACCACACCGGCAAACAAGCTATATTGAATAAAGTATGCTATGCTAGCTAGCAGTTTAGCACTCGGGCCAAAACGTAATTCTAAATACTGCAGAAAAAAAAGACAAATTATTATTCTTTATTAAATTGTTCGTTTTTATTTGTATTACTAATACTTGCATACCTCGAATATACTCATCGATTTAAGTTCATAAAATACCGGAAGGTAGAGATACGCAACCATTGGTGTTGAGAAAAACAAACCTAGATAAATGACACTAAACATTGCTCCATAACTATAATTTTCACCGCTGCAGCCAAGGATAGAGATTGCAGACAAGAGTGTAACCATGGAGGCAATTGCGAGCATTGAAATACTAGTAGATCTGTCTGCAGCGAAATACTCCTAATGTGAAGAGGAAGGTACGAAATCATTTGCAATCGATGGATATTTGAAAATAGGAATGAATTACTGCATACCTCCGCAGTCTTTTGTTTGCCACCGGTAAAGCGATAGTAAACACCGATAGCAGCTGAAGCTCCGAGCATAACTCCAATTGCAATCCAATCTACCCATCCCAATACACCCTCGATATCATTGGGCTCTGTATTATCCTGCAAATATTCCAATCCTTTCGGCACTTCTCCCAAAACTCAAATATCGGAATTCTAATTATTTCACAATACTACTTACTTCCATCGCACAGAAGATTCAAACTTAATTTTGCTTCATATAAAAAACGTAATCACAAGAAATTGCACTAAGGAGCGTTCCGTAGTCTGTGATAGCATTTCAATGTCTGACTTCTATGACAATGGAAGAAGGTGCAAAATTCAACAATCCGAGAAAAATAGAGCATACTCAAGTGGTGTTATGTAAATCTGAATGACTGGCGACATATATTGACATTAACTATTACTATATCTTTTCAAAATGATTTTTCCCTTCGCATAAGTTAATTACATGAAAGATAATGAGTGGCAAGGAAGTATGTTTTTAAAAATTCCACATCTTTCATACGGAATGAAGGGAGTGAAGATTGACGTTGTAAATATGAGTGATGATAGGAGTAAAGAACGGGTACAGTCAATATGGTGGTCAGATAAGTAGTGGATTCCCGTCATTAAGTTGTTAGACGACAGAAAGACCAAACCGCCAGTTATAACTTGACTGCCTGAACTTGATCGGCAACCGTTGACCCGATCTTTTTCTCAGTTCGTAAGCCTGGTATCCATGATCAAAATGTAATTTCATCCCGCACGGTGTAGTCACAAATACACATGCACAATATATATATGTATATATATGTTGGGGCCAATAATCGATCGAATAAATTGCTCCCAGAAACACCAAACGCCTTTGAAATCTCTTCAAGATCGTTTTCAAGACATATCTTCAAGTGAATCGCTATCCACCCGGTTTCTTCTTTATAGTTTTCCTCATTTCTTTCATATTTTTTTTTTCATCTTCTCTTCATCTTTCTTCTCCTCGTGTCGATCGTGCGAAACCGTGAGGCGACGTTTAACGCGACTTCCAGCCGTGAGAATAACGAGCACACTGTTTTCAGCCCTCCACTTCCATTGTTCCTGGCTCTTCGTCAATCTCCACGTACCTATCATCAATCTCATGGTCCCTGAAACCCCAACACATGGAGATAAATCTTGCTCACCCATTAATGTCTAAATAGATATATACATATGCCTCGTCTCAGAAAAATTTTCCATTTTGATTAAAAATTTTCTTATTAACACGATACAGATGAAACTTTTTATGGCTTCACCTATTATCAAAGATACAATGTGATTAAATATCTACATTAACAATTCAATAAAACATGATAGTATCTGTGAATTCTTTTAAC
This sequence comes from Aleiodes sp. PSUC_FEM 10030003, assembly GCA_018902275.1. Classification (NCBI taxonomy): domain Eukaryota; kingdom Metazoa; phylum Arthropoda; class Insecta; order Hymenoptera; family Braconidae; genus Aleiodes; species Aleiodes sp. PSUC_FEM 10030003. The sequence goes on from JABSMS010058332.1 coordinate 5,314, forward strand.
AGCCGAATTACTTTAATAAAGTCTCATAAGGAGATTTTTTGTTGATAAACCGCACCCACACACGATGCAAACCGTTCCTTCTTCTTTTTCTTAACCATCTTAGTGCGTGTTTATCCCCTTCTTACTTTTCGTTTTTCCCCCTTACCAAGTTAATTTACGAGCTACCACATTAGATCCATTGGTCGATATACCTGCGACCCTCTCGAGGAAACATGACTCGATTATCAAGGCAAGTTTAGTCTTCGATGTTTCCCTTCTCACGCCCTTTTTTTGTGTTTGCACCAGCAATATAAAATAATGTATTGGAAAGCTATTGACTAAAAACATTAAACGGATGTTTCATTTTTTGTTTTTTTTTCCTCCGTCATGAGTTTCACATTACTATGGGATTATCACTAGTGACTTAATTGGTTTTATTAGCTCATTACATCAGAATATGACTGCTATTAACGCTCCTCTTCGCGTAATACTCATCCAAATACACTATCTGCTGCTGTCATCCGCAATGATGTGTTCCCAGTGTGTTCTCCACTAACTACCATTAATTAACGTACCACTGACTAGCATGCCTTCTCATAATTTTGAAGATTTACACGCCACGTTTTATCACACCCTGATACAAATCATTTAATTCTCTTCATTAAATAAACGAAGGAAAGTCCCTCAAGGTAAAATTGTAGAGACACCTTATGTCTCATTAATTAAAAATACAAAAAACAGACCTTAACATTCTTTAATGCTTTTAGAAAGCCCATGTAATATTTTCGAGGAAAAAAAATAAATGAAAATAAATTTAGAATGACGGGGTATTCACACAGTGGGCCAACGAATTTATTCAACCAATTAGCTCACACGCAACTCTGGGACACATTTTTATTACGCAACAAAACGATACGGGCATCCGCGAATGCCATCCCGCTGTGCGAGGTTTCCTACAGTATATTTTAAATTTTTTTTAATCAATCAAAATAGTCATAATGTTTCGTAACATTCCCATACATTCATGCCTCTTGAATTAGTTGAACGAGTCTTTAAATAAAAACGTGTATAACAAGGGGGATGACGAACTCTTGAGTTATAACAATTCATATATTCGTCGTATCATCTTCCTGCAACCAGATTATTTATTCAATTTTTCAATAAATAACTACCTCATTGTGAGGATGTTATGTAATTCATCGGGAGAAGGGAGCTGCTAGACAGTTAAATTGCTGCAACGTCGCGTGCCGCAATTCATCCTCAAGTTCATCACGCAATTGTACAATGCATCCTGGGATAGCCGTTTGTAGATATCTACGTGCGTTGGTTCAAAAAGAATGAAAAATTTATTTAGCCATGCGCAGTCAAGCATATCACGTGTTCTTCCTGAAACTCAATAGGAGATAAGAAAAAGTTGTAAAAATCTTATGGGAGAGCCAGCACATGGTTTGGATTAAAATAGCGCTGATACTACTTCTAGCCCGTTAATAATTTGCAGCACTGCAACATATGGTAACGCACCGTGCGACGACCCAAATATAAATGTTCATCAAAGAGAAATTATTTATTTGCTTTGAATAACTCACATTTATAACTAGTAATCAGTACATTATTCATTCATCATTAATAACTAAATAGAGTCTATTCATTAAAATGAAATTAATTATACGTCTGAATCTGATGAATGGATTCTCCTTTCGAGGTTGTGAAATAATCTCTTCATATAAAACCTGTTCAGGGAAATGTTGCAGATGTAGAGCGACATGAAGAAAAGTTAAAGAAAAAGGAATTAGTAAAAATAACCAGATGAACCCGGAAAAACGTGATTGAAAGGGCCAGTAATATTTACGTGTTTAAATAGTTTCGCGGTTCGAGTAACATGAAGCATATAGAAGCACACGTGGGAGCCCACGAGAGCGTGATTCCGTCGGGCAAGAGTGGACCCCCACGAATTGCCCAAAGGTTAAGAGCGGCACATATATATATATGTGTTTATATTGGCTATGTGATTCTACGTCGCGTTTCAACGGCGACGTCGAGTCGCAATTCCACGAGGCAAAATACAAGTCGAGCTGTATAACCAATGTCTTCAGGTAGATTTATAACCAGTAACTTGGCAAGCATTAATATCTTACAAGAAATAAAAATAAAAAATACAAGGGGAGAAAAAAAAATACAAATGGAAATAGTGGCCAGAGAAACACGTGGGACGAGATTATGACGTTTCCGAGAGAACCCCAGTGTCCCGTAGTGCGTTTATGTATTTAGTATTAACACGCCCAGTGACCAGTTTGACGCATTTCTGTTGTCGCTTGTCTTTTCCATTACGAGAGACACACAGTCGCGTTTTATGTCAACTTGGTTTGTATCTTCTCACTAACGCGAGTGAATCATCTATGGCTCTATCAAATACTTCTGATCGAAATAAAATAAATTGAGAGACCGGCAATTTCGGAGTTCAATAATGTCAAGACTAGACGGTAGAAACTTTGCTGTAACCATTATTTATACCTCCATAAAACCCAAAGAATCGAGGGAAATAAAAATGTCAATAAAGTAGTTGACATCAGATTATTAATCTCATATCTCTTTTCTCAAGAATTTCGTCGGTTTCTTTATTCTTTTAACTTAAAAATGTGATACTCCGAGGGATTTCTTGGTAAGGAAAGAAATTGAGCAGGAGACCGAGAAAATGAGAGAGAGAGAAAGATAATCTAAAAATGACGAGTATTTTACGACGCCGACGAAGCGGAGGACTCGAGTTCCTTTGACGCCTGCCGATTTTCTATATTTCCTGTATCTAATGCATACAGTATGATTCCCTCTCTCTTTAGTGAGAATATGCGTTGTAATAACTCACAACTATACGAAACCCATAATCGATAAGTCAAGAGGCAGCTCAAATGTAACTAGAGGGTTGGAGCAGAAAAAAAAGAGAGAAGAACAAGACTCCGATATAATATTACGCGTAGGTGCGTGTGATTGGTTCAATTCTGTGTAAACCTCTCCCTTTATATTTCTCACCGGATAAAAGTTTGAATGAGCTCGCATGAAAACGATTGTAACCTCAGTATATCGTCGATTTTGTATAGCCTGAGAGCGTGGATAATCCCGAGTAACACCGACATCGTGTCACACGATATAATATTATGGCATAAATAGAAATACGCGCTGGCTATATTCTGCCAAGTTGGTAAATTAACTTCCAGGCGTTCTTCCGTGAAGAGAACCCACGCTTTTGCTTAAACATATAACAACATAAATTCTCTTTTATGAAAATAATATAAATAAATGAAGAAGAAATGTTTCCCGCGTAAAACATGCAGTTGATCCTCAGTGGTTACCCTCAAGCCATCATTCAAGTGGAAAGTTGTTGTCTTAAATTCTCAAGTTTTCTTCCGATCATAGTAATAACAATAGACCGCAAAATACTTTTCGTGAATACGAAGAAAACTATAGATATTTTTAAGATACTCCTTGGATCTGCAGCACGTCTTTATGTCAATATCAATGATTCTCTATCACACGACTCTTTACTTAAAAACTCTCGAGTTAAACTTTAACATCGTCTTACACGCGAGCGATCTAAAGAGGGTAATGGCGATCACGAGAGATTTCTTTGGTGAAACGAAACGGAGGCGGGTTTTGAGTACACGCTTCTTCTATACATACGGACCCCGATGTTGTCATTAGAAGTATTAACCTCGCTCATATTAATTTTTTTCCATCTTCTTTCTCAACTTGAATGTTCATGATACGCTCTTTTTTCCATTCATTTGATTCCGTACGATTTTTCTTCCTCAATACTGTGAATCACAAAAAATTGTATAAGGCATGTTTTTTTTCTCTAATAGGAGGAAACATTTCCATTTTTTTTTTTTACATTTCCATATTCATTGAACTTTTTGTTACCTCCGGCAGCGGCAGTAAAATGCATTGAATATTTCAGGTAGAATTTTTTCTTTCTCCCAGTATACGTAATGTACAAACTGCTCGAGTCGTATAAAAGGCTTTCTTTGAACTTTCTGCATAGGTATCTAGCTTCTGTATATCTCTACTTTAATGCAAGCCAGAGTGCTGAATACACATACGTCTCGATGTTCAAAAACCATCGACAAAGCACGTCTCTGTTTGAAATTTTTATTCGCCCGAGAGAGCGTAATTCTCGAATGATTTTCGCCAGTGTGTGTATATATGTTTTGCCTTGTCGGACAAAACTGGACGCCAGTTAACCACTTGAAAGATTTCTGAGCCTCCTCGAGTACACCAAAAACTGTTCATGCGAGACCAGACGCCCCATGATTCGGTGACGCCCACTCATAATGATTTATCTTGCTATTTATTATTCAGTTGTTATTATAACTTTAGCATAAATGAAAAATGGGGTCAACCCATTGGGTGATTTTGTAAATTCAATGAGAAAACAAAAAAATGTAAATGAAATTCCTTGAACACATAGTTTGGAGTTCAATTGTAGGGTGAAGGCTGGTAGCTTAGGTTTCCTTCCACCTACTCAGTACAGTCGTTTGTTTCCTGGTGTATATTCTAACAGATAAGGAGCCAGAGAGTAAAAAAAGCAAAAGAAAGGTCTCCAGCGGGCTGGATGATCGCGTGCGTGTAATCGGAGCCGCAAATCTTAGAATTACCAGTGCCTCGGGCTTTTTCGCATACCAAAATGCCCCCCATCACGTATGTAACGTGTCTTTCTTTCTATCTTCATTCTCTATGTTCGCATTCTTAAATCTACAACATTTCTCCCGCATCCGATGTCACGATGAATGTTGCGATTGATTACTGTTATCCTCAAGCGGCTATTCTACGTAGAAAATTAACGAATGATATAGAGATCATAGGTGGATAGATAAACTATGATTCGATAACCTGTGGGTCAAGGAAAATTAGCAGCTGTTGATTAACTATTCCGTAGATTACAATTTCTCATCTTTATTCCAGGGAAATGACGTCAATTCTTCTACATATTTTTCTCTATTTTTGACCAATTTTTGATTATGTGAATTATATGTTTCAGAGTGCTTTCGAGCCACAATGTCACATCTTTCGAACGAAACCACTCCGAAAACCGCGACCATGCCATCTCTGTCACCAAGCCATGATAAAACAGGCATCCTGCTGCAGAGGTAAGTTGATAAAAGCGAACATCTTTCTTACCATTCATTCTGCATCAAATTCAGTATTGAGCTATATTTTTCAGCCTCCAGAGTGCGGTATGTTGCCTGAAGTCAATTTGAAATTACTTCAAACACTTGTAGCACTGAAATTCTCCGATATCATTGGCTCATTTTTTCCCACTTCTTCAATAGATAAACTTTGAAATAACATTCACATATTTTATTTATCTTTTTTCAGTTTGCAAATACCTGTGCCATAAAACATGCGAAGATAAGGTGAGTTCTCAGCTTAATGTCGCACTTAACTCTATTTTTAACGAAATTAAACTTTTTGTTAAACCTTGAAAACTACATGATGATGTTTCTCATAAAGATGTCCCCTGGGGACACAGATCGTTACCAAAGTACCGGAGTTGAGTTCATCCGGTGTCGCGCACGTGCATTCAAAGAACCCTACTATTCCATGTAAAGTCTAACGGGGAATTCCCGGTATTTTACCATCATCTTCCTCATCGTAAATATACTTGAATGTATGTGAATCTCTTGCCACGTGTCGATGTAATATAAAGATCAGGCAAATGTCATAACAAATGAAAACATCACATAGTTTCTATGCAAAGTGAGAAAGAAATAAAAAAAAAAGATAAGAGTGACCGATGGATCCTTAGCATAAATAAGAATTGAGTGAACATAAAATTACGTTAATGGAATTCCAAGTAAATTTGTGTTTATTGAAAACGGGGTATGGCTTCAGTTACCAGGCTGGACTGTCTTCTCCTCCGGTTTACCTTTGCCTAGCTTAACCATCTTGGTATACACAAAGTATGGCCAGGTTACAACAGGAACGATTGTGAATCCTAGGTGGACAGTGCACACATATATGGGGAGGTTCGGTCTGGAAGCACGCGACCGCCAAGCCATGGAAACTCATTTTACCGTGTTATAACGTATACAACAAGAAGAGAAATAGGAAAAAAGGAAGAGCGGGAACGAAAGAATAAAATACTGTACGTCCGAGTGTGTATGTGAAACGGGTGGACAAGACACGGTACATTCTACCAGTGTAACTGCCTCGCCTTTTCAACACCGTGGAAACTGACAAACTCTTTGAAGTCTCTGACAGTTATTACACACGACAACACCCAAGTTTATATATAATTTAGTCAGTCATTTATTTAATTATCATTTTATTAATATTCAACACTGATGAATAAATTGAAATTGAATTCGTTATCTCTTCCAAAACCTTGAAATTAAATTTCAACTAATTAAAAAACATATGCAGATTAAAATCGAACGATAGTGAAGCGTAAAAGCAGAAGAAAGAAACAAAAAATTAAGTATGCGCATAAGTCTAGTGGATGTAGTGTCTCAGATTACCTTGACCCCTGAACCCACACTCAATTGTGACTGAGGCATTGAAGAAGAAAAAAAAGGAATCGCGAAGAGTGAACAAAAAAAATTGAAAAGTTAAGAGGTATTCTCTTCATTTTTGGTGTGTAAAAAAAATGACTCTGCGTCCTTGAAACAGCTACGGAGCATACGATTGTCTTGAGAAGCCACGAGATGGTCAAGAAGGAAGAAGAGTATAGAAAGGAGGAGCCAGAGGTTTGCCAGCTGCATCGTATCTTTTAATACACCCGTTGAATCCCTCGCACACTGATACTCATAAGTGCATCGACCGTACTCACCTCCTGGAGTAACACTGGGATACATCTTATCCAAGATGTTGTCCTAGCCAAGTACGATGAAGCTATATACCAAGCTGGCTTAAATCCATACCTGGTAACTCACATATACGTCCGGTGGTTCTTCTCACATCCAGGATCGTAAACAGCCGAACAAGAACCGGGTAAACCAGACCTCCAGTAGCTGGAACGTTGTTCGCGGTATATACGCCTTCCAGGTGCGACTTTTAGAGTTCTCGTGATGCTCAACCGGGATCTTGACAAGTGAAAAAATACATTTTTTTAGATCTTTTTTTCTCGCAGACACTCGGACACTGCTTTAAACTGTTTATTTACTTATTTGACAAGTTTGGAGGATGTGGAGGTCCACTCGCGTCATATTTCCTAAGAGTAGGCGAGTTAAACAATTCTTGAGACAGCTTCAATTCGTGATCCAGTGTGTGTCGCGTACCTGCGGCGATAGGAAACGATGCTCTTTGGTTCGCACGAGCCAGCCGACAAATCCAGTCCGCAAAGAGCGCTCTAACCGGGTGGACGTGGCAACGTTAACGCTCGATAATAATATTCCGTGTGTTTTTCAATTGACTGTTTAGTCATTCGAATATCAAAGCGACAAATACCGAGTCTTCCGGATCTTTACATAAATATTAGCAAGTGTTCGGACTTTTTCTTCTCAGCTCTTTCAATTTCGTAGTAGAGATGGAAATGCGACGAAAAGTTAAAGTGGTTAAAGAAGAAACCCGGAGGTTGAATTAATTGCTGTGTGGAATCGTTTTTATACGAGATAGACGTGTTTTCGTTTTTGAATCTTTCCGAAAGAGAGGGAAACCCATTGTTGATTGTGAATAAGTTAATGTTTGATCAATGATAAAATGACCTTGAACGAGTGAATACCGTGTAATTCAATAGCCAGAGGTGAATTTTTTCAAGTATTCGAGGAGAGAGATCGATCTGAGGGTTGTAATGTGCTACCAGAGGTGACGGCAAGATGAACGGTCATGGCTCTACAACCGAGGTACCCAGTCGTTTTATTTTCATATATTTCTTTTTGAAGTGCTTTGCAACCAGCCACCTTCCGGAGCCACTTTAACTCCTTATTTTTCGCGTCACGCCGTAAATTTACCGAAGGGAACCGCGGGAAGACAGAGAGAGAGAGAGCGCAAAATAAAATACACAAGGGTTCGTATACACCCTGGATTAATGTGAATTCTACAAATTTTTATGCCCGCAGTATTTAAACTTTTTTTCCATGCACCTTATTCATATTCGCTCGTTTTTTTTTCTTCCTCCCTCTACTTCTGCAAGATGTTTTTTCTTCTTTTTCTTATTCGCCGATGATGCCGAGTGTATATGGGACTCGATAAGTCGTATTTCCCCTTCCATTGACTGCCTACGATTAGATAAGAATGTCAGGTACGACACGGTTGTAACTAAGAAACCTGTGAGTACGCACTTGTGTTATTTTTCATTATTCTTCTCAAGTAGAACGTATTGGCTGTATTGGAAGAAAAAGGAAAATTATTTGTCCAGGTGCTTTCAAAATTTTTCACACATTGGACTTGAACTACGTGCACTTGCTGTGAGTCATGAAAAAAAAATGCTGAATCAAAAATAAGAGGAAGTGTGATTGCATTTAATTAATTATTACGATTTATTGAAATCAATTCTCTTCATAAAACTCGGAATTATGAATAAAACTGTTGGACATGATTTTTGTTCCAACAATTCGGCTGATTCTCCAGTGGAAAATTACAAAGGGGATTGTATAGGTATTGCGTGCAGCAAATATACAGCACAAAGTAGTAAAGGACCTGGCGGGTGGCCAATGAAAAATCCCGGCACGCAGACAGGGGCTTTTCTCTGTTTTATCTTTTTGGTCTGACTAAAAGTACACAGTCAAAGACATGCTATTTCGTACGCCCTTTCGGATCGACATTTTACCACTGTTTTCAGCTTCTCTAACATTTATTCATCTACCCGCCATAACACGATGTGAATGTTCTACGTTCTCTGCATTTTTTTCTTACACTTTTTTTCTTTTTTGAATTCAACACTTATGAATTTATTTAATGCAGACAGATGAGAGATGTGAGTGCACTCTCATGCCTCTCATTTTGGCAAAATGAAAATAAGAAATAAAAATGAAGAAAGAATCCTCGTGTGGGCTCCTCGAGTTTCGTTTGAGGCAATTTGAGTGGGGTGGGGTTTTTGAGGAAAGGATACACGACCGGCCCGACTGCTCTACACTCGTACAAATCCTCAAGGCCGTGCTAAATTCCCAAATGGACGGTATATACGATGCCAGAATAGTTCTTCCGAGAATGCCAAACTCAAGTTTTCCATCTTACAATCTTGGACATTATTAATGGACAGCATTACATCAATAAATTCGTGGAAATCCAATCAACTATGCCATTAAATAACTACATCATCTCTTTCATCTTGCAGCAGTATGTATAATTAAATAATTAACATGAGCATTTTTTAATGAATCCGAGGAGACACGAGTGTAAACTCTCACCAAACCTGACACGTCTCTTGTTTCTTCCCTCAACTAAACAAGTAATGCCCACTCTTTTTCCTTTTATTAAGCAATCCACGTTCAAATTTCAAGTCTTTTTACATTTGATGAATTCATATGTACCCTGGTCAGTGTTTTTCATTGAATGAAGAAATAACATCTTGATTCTTGAGTGGTTATGTTTTTTTTTCTTCCATTCCTTCACGAACTACCTACTGCGGCGTTTTATGATCGAAACCTTACTCACGGTGAAATTGCCATTTACTTTTTACCCATAAAACTGCTGAGCATCTTTCCGGGGGAAATGAAATGCAAAAAAAAAAGATGTTAGAGCCTTTAATTGTCTCGATTAATCATCAGTGGTCAAATGTTCGTAGGCGTGTAAATGAGTTGAGAAAGTCGTTCAATGAATCAGACAATTCTTTCTGTTTACTATGTTTCCCGTCACGTGAGGTAAATGGGAATTTTTTCCTGCCTTTCTCATGGGTTTTTCTTTGAACAGAACAAACACGGTATATATCGAGGAAAAAAAAGTGGATGGGTATTTTGTATCGATAAACTCGACACGTATAAAGCACCGATTGTATAAGCGGTGACTTCTGCGATAGATCAAATACGTGGGAGGTGTTCTACCAGAGAACAACGACCGAGTCTGAGGCAACGATATTCTCTTCACGTTATACACTGTTACAAAGTAGGAGGAGGGTGCACTCTCCTCGTTTGTTCGGGATAACGTCGCGTGGTCATCCAAGTGAAGTTCTTCTCTTGCACACTGTATACTCAACCTCACGAGATATACGGATACCGTGGTAGGAGTTTTTCGCGTTGTCTTTTCTTTATCGCCAAGCGGAAGTGAAAGTCCCCTCGAGAGAGGTGCCAATTTTTCTCCTTCTTTTCCCACTTTTTAACTCTAATGGACCATCGCAAAAAATATCGTGTGTGAAAAATCACTCACTATCTCATTATCTATTTTGGCTTAATGAATTACGTATTTCTTTTAACCTCTTTCTCAGTAATTACCTGAAGTTGCTCTATCAGTTTACCTTCATTAACCTTTGAAGTAAATAATTATCAGTTTGTTTTCAAAACATGGGAATTTTGTATGCTTCACTTTCATTTTTGTCTTCAATCTCGTCCTTTCTATTTTCAGTGTTTTCTCGTTCTATTCTAATTATATACGCAGAGAATGGTCAAGAACAAGAAACAATCGAATTTATTGCAGAGCAGTAATGAGAATGTTGAATTGTTGTTTTAAAAGAAGAACAAGAAGAACAAAAAGGAAGGAATTGAATGAGCTTGAAAGGGAAACACAGTTATTAAATTCCCCCTTATTCAAAAACATTTGTAATTGTTCACGTTTTTATGGTACAATACGTGCCTATACATTTCAGGGATCATATGACGTTTCTCGAGACGTGTGTAACTCGCGATACACCAACGCCGTCTTGATTCTCGTCTTTCTCGCCTTCGGGTCATTAAATCCCTCGGGTCGCAAATGGCATATATACGTTGGGCCATTCGCCCACGTCTCACGTGGTATTTCATGTTCATATACGAGTTTCATGCTCTCTTTTTTGTATGCGTAAATACACATATATATGTGTATATATTTGCCAGTTGTGCCCCACAGCCACAGAGCTTTTCAAATGCGATAACGAATGCGGCTCTTCGTGGAAGCGCCACAATTTTACGACCGCCGATAGGCAGAACACTCAAATCTAACACGAGAACCAAAACAATCATTCATACTTTTTTTCTCATTCCTTCAGTTTCGGTTTCTGTTTTTCAAAGGTCAAATTAAACATGTCAACATTACACAGTTTTTTTTTTTTGAATTATTTGTCCTTCAACTCTTTTTCCAGTCTTAACATCTGTTTTGTGAATTATTTTTATAGTCAGAAGTTGTTGAAAATGATATTTTATTTGTTTTGGGAGCGGAAATTAGTAGAATTCTTTGTCAGGGTTCATCCACACGCTTCATTTTTTATTCTCTTTCATTTCCAAATTTCTAAATTCTAAATTAAACACATCAACGTCTTCACATGCTCTCCGCGTTCGGCTTTCTATCCATTATTATTTTCTCAAATAACACTGTACCGATGACAAGACAAAGAACTGTATTCTGTCTATAAAGAAAGGGTCTGAATGTTTACCCGTCGGCGTTGGGCAAAAAGGGACTCTCCATACAACTCATGTACGCACAAATGAGATCCGTTGGTGCATTACCCATGCGCACACTTCTCTACTCTCTTGTGTAGTCGCGTGGGACGCGGTCTTTTTTGTAGTCTACCTTTCTACCTCTTGTCGACAAGACAAGAAAAGGAAAAAAAGCCAGTCAGTCTCTCGTAATCCGCGTAAGTGCATTGACGTGCAGAAATAATAATAGAAAAAAAAAACTAAGACAATTCATTATCATAAAAATTACATAACGGGTTATAAAATACATCAAAGTGTTATTTTTATTATTTTATTGGCATGAAAGACTTATCGGCAGTACGACGAAGTATTCTTATCACATATTAAGTATCGTTTGATAATATCATTGAAAAACACAATATTTCGTGCATTTAAACGTCAAAGTTGATTCAATTCTCACCGCCGATCTAATCAAAACCTGAGAAAATGTAAAAGAAAAAACAATTGGTCAAAGTACACTGACAAATCACGTTGAAACAAAGTAAAAAAAAAGGTTTCAAGCATGAACCGAGTAATATACTTGTGAGATCCCACGCAAACTCTACTGCTACACGCGATTCAATCGGTTACGCAAGTGAGATTCACTTTTGTCTGCGTATAAAGTGTAATGTAACAGCCATATTGAATTTTAGTTGGAATTTGAATATTCTACGTAATGAAAATTGCTTGAAAGGCATTCCTTTCAAGTATTTGCGATCGTTTTTTTTTCGATAATTCTATTGGAAAATTTTCCATGTAAACTACGTCATATTTCATTTTTTGATTTTTTTTTTTTGATAAACTCGACTGTTTTTGGCTAATCCCTTTTTGAAAATTTTCAATTTTTTGTAATTAGCTCTGGTTCTAATTGTCGTAGCGCAATAAATGAGAAGCCAGTTTAAAGGTGAGCTCACTTCCTATCGATTTGGATTGTTTCGAGAGGTTTATCACGAATTATTAAAAGCATTATAATTCATTTTGATAAAAATCAGTTTTTCTGTCACAGCTCCCTCAGAAATTATAAAAAATTAATCCAAAGTAATTCGATGATAAACACGTTTCATAATGAACTAGCTTTGGATTTTCCACGGTACCATAATTACAAACGAGAATATTCATAAAAACCTGAAAATTTCGACTGAAACAGTCGAATTTTAAAGAAAAATTCAAGATATCATGTTAAATACGTCTCTTGCATGAAAAATTTGTTCACTTCTCAATGAAACCATTAAAAAAATTCCATCTCGAACCGTTCCATTGAAATCCCCATTTAGTCCACTCTCCTCACATACGAAAATAAAAGAAAATAAAATCATATTAAACATTCTCCTATGATGGAAAATGTTTATACTTTGTTATAGCAAGTGACAAATGTTAAAAGCCAGAGATCTCTACTCTCTGGGCCGATAAATAGTATTGCTCACAGGCGGACATAGCTCGGGTTCATCTCGCAAATTCCCCCACTCTTCTTTGGCAGAGCGTCTCGGTTGAGATCCGCATCCACACAAAGTCGCGTTAACGTCACCCGTATATCACATGAGACCGGGTGAAATCACACGCTTCTTATTCGCTTGACATGGTGGTTTTTATTGAAATTTTACATTTAAAAATAAATACTGGAAAAAGGGAGTTTTCAACGAGAGTCCTGTAGATTTATTTTACTCGTAAGGTAGTTCTGACAATGGGAACGACGAGAGGAAACAGACGCAATAACTGTTCGACCCTGAGGTTGAGGTGGTACACACACGCGCAGTTCTAACGAGTTATTCCGACAGTCGGTTTGTATCTGCCAGTGAAAACGGGACTCGTGGTTTATTTACTCTGTAATGAAACAGTGTTAATATTAGAAATTTTTTTTCCCTCAATAATCATTGAGTTTGTGTGATTCAATAAATTCTAAACTGTGTTAAACAAATTTACGTATAAAAAAAATTGTGTGTGGAATAAAAAGCAACTTCATAAATAATGACAAATGCAATAAATGAATATAAAAGCCAAACGCAGGGACAAGAACTCGTGATGCCGGTTCATTGTTATTTCCTGAACATCGGGAAGAGTCAAAAGAGATCGTTATCGTTTAGTTTATCGCGACAGTGACCCTTCCGAGACCTAAACCCTCTTGCATATAAATCCCTCGCGAGTGTTGTGTGCCACTCACCAACATTTTTCTTTATACTATTCATCCTCCTTCACTTTTTCTTGTTTTTGGGCCTCCGCTACTTATATCTTATTGTTTCTTCTACGATTTAATCGAGTTCATGGTGAATAAATCGAGATTAACTAACGGATAAAGATATATATATAGAACGGGGGTCTCTGCCTCATCGATTGGAATATTTTCGAATCTTTTTATTTTCCAAATGAAGGGAAAAAAACGAAATGATCGAGACCTCAAGGCTCACGGGACGCATCCAATTAGACCTTGGTCACGTATTCGTGGATTGCAATTCCTCCTCATCGCTCAAGTTTAAACATTTTTTTAAAACCTTTTTATTTCCTTATTCGATGAAGGTGATACGCTTGTAAAACTTCGGTAATACATTATTTGTAATTCACCGAAAAATAATTTTTATTTTATTCTAAATTATTAAAATGAGGACTTGATTGGGTGACCTTGAAGGAGAATTATTTCAACGGCCTGAATATTTCGATAGCCTCAGGATAATTGAGTGAATCAATTAAATTCCATGAGGCAGAAAACATAATTCTTTATATAAAGAAAATGACAGATAATTGATACGCAGTGAGGGAACTCTGTGAAACAGCCTTTCAGAAGCACCAACACGCGTCACCTACTATTTATATGCCATCTCTCTATTGGAATGCAATAACGCACCGGTTCTCAAAGAATCATTCAAGAATATAAGAGAGGGAAAGAGGAGGAGAGAGAGACAAGATAATGCAACATATGTATCAGTGAATTTCATAACGTTCTTTTCTATAGAATGTTTTATGTGGAATCTACCGGCATGAAGGCAAAATATTCACCGAAGAAACTGGAAAATCTGGATGATTTATTTAGCGAGGTAAACCGAGTGATTAAATTGTCACTTCCGGAAAATTTACATACTTGGAAAGAAAAACAATTAAATTTCAATTAGGAAATCAACGTTTGAATTTCCTTCGATGCTACATTTCATCTAATTCTCTGGAGTCAATTTTTCAAATGATTGATAGTAATGAAAGAATATTGGTAGAGCCACTGGCACGTGCACAACATCCGGTCGTGAAATACAACTTCCACCTATTTTTTCATCATCATCATCCCACCTTCCATCTGCACTGTCATATGCAAACGAGCGTAAATCCTCGTGGGCTTTCTCACTATAAATAGGTATACGTTAAACGTATTCACATCATCCAGTTCGTTCAACTATCAATCTATATCTAACACATAAATATACATAATTATACCGTGATTAATCATATTTGAATTTTGACATATTTGACATTGCCATGTACATTGAAAAATCAAAAATTAAATTGAGACAGAGTTCTCGGGCAAATGAAAGCCTTTCAAATATCTTTAAAATGTGCCGTAAACTGATGTTTAACGGCATACGATGCTAATTGTTATTACGGCAGGTCTTGTGGTTGCATAATTCCAATTATATCGTGTGTGAGTACTGCGCAGAGTTCCTGAGTGGATTGTACATTGGCACGCGATCCTCCTTTCGACCTTTGGGGTCCGTGAACCCTCACTCAATGTTTTTCCTTTTACTTCGTTTTCACCTATGTTTTTATTTGTCTCTTTATTCTACTCTATCATGCATGTAAAGTAATATCAATTTTTTTCCTCTGCAGGGCGCGAGATTTCGCGATACATCGCAACAGATTCACAAACAATGGCAAGCTGATCCAGGCAGAGCTTTTCCATCCGTTGGCAATGTCACTAATTCGCCAAATAGTTTAACTGGTGACACCTCTTCGCCAAATACAACGCCAAGCCCAAGTCCAAGTCCCACGGGTACTGCACAAATCACAGTAAGTTTATCATAAACTATTTAAAAAAATTAATATAATGTTTAGTCTACAGTTGATACGTTTCTTCACGTTAAATTCTTTTGCTCGATTCTCTTGCTTTGACATTTTCCGTCGACTTTTATTTCTTTCCTCGATTGCGACAACTTCCAAAATAAAAAAATAATCATAGGCGTGGTTGATCCACATTCCCCAAGGTATTAACGTCACTTTACTATACACAACCCCTGGCGCGCCTTTTTTGCGCTTATAATAATCGGTCTCTCCCCTTTACTGTAACATCAAACTCGGCGTATTTCATATAGGTCAATCGTCACGTTTGCCTTCGCATCATCTAGAATATCGAGATAACGCGCAATACAACGCGTTATACAGATATACTCGTAATACTGTCCACATACGATAAGAAATTTAATCTTATTAACTTCCGGGTTTTGTGTAGATGGAGAAGCCCATTGTATGGGTGGTCAAATTGTTTTGATATCTCTTTTATAATAGCAATAAATCGAGTGATAAGGAGGCCTATTGAGAAAATCGTATCTACCTTTTCAAGATAAATTTACCATTGAAGTGGAAGAAACCTTGTTTTTTTTCCTTTTATATTTTTCTTTTTCTTCATTCTTCTTTGTGAAGTCAGGAGAAAGACGAGTAATTTGCACGACTACCATAAATCTGGATGGTGTGCGGCCTCCAATTTAAAGTTCCACTTAACAAACCCTCTAATTTTCGAGAAGCCAACTTTTACCCAGTAGGAAAGGCATCTCGAGTTACATTTATACATTACATCCTTTTCCTTCATTCTTCATTTTATTTTGCTTCAACATAAGCAAAATAAAAGATGTTTCGACATATCTCTACTCCACTTGGATTCCAAAACAGGATTTATTTACAAAAGCTAAAGGTAAAGAGCAATTTTTGAGGGAAGTCTCTCGACAGTTATAGGAGTCTGGCATTTAGGATGGAGAATACCAGGACACCATACGCACATACTTCCGGCTAAATTTAAACTCCCTGTTGATACAACGTCAATCGTTCATCGCTGAGATTATACAGAGTGAGGCTTCCAGCTTGTGGATGAAATTTAAGAAAAGTGGAAAGGATGGATGAGAATGTGAAGAATGGAGAATGTATATATATAT
>JABSMS010058441.1:0-21918 GCA_018902275.1 Aleiodes sp. PSUC_FEM 10030003
AGATGTTTTAAAATTGAGATACGGTACGTGTTTTAAAAAGTTGTAAAATATTAACTTGTATCTGAAAAATTAAGTTACAGATATTCAGTTGTTTTTTATGTTTGAAATTAAGACATTTTTCAATGATTCAGTCATTTGTAGATAACTGAATTGTCACTACCAAATACCAAATCTCTGAAATGTTGCAAAAGTGTCTACAAAAGTGTCCTTATGTCAAACATTAGTTTTTGCAGTGCACAACTGATGAGAAAGAAATGACTATGGTAGCGGTACAAATAAATTTCCTTCCAAGGCTATCGACTATTGACTCAATAATTCACGTCACAATACATCTATTGTCACATCAAATGCTCTGACTTGGATTTGAATATACATGATATCAACAACAAGAATTCAACCACATACACACCTGGAAGGTAAGAGTGGGACGGTATGGATAATCGAGGGCGTCAAAGGATAGCCGTGCATCTTATGATGCGTTTATATGATATCGTACAGTGTGAGGGGATATTTCGCTATTCAGCGTTGATCCTATTACCCGTGCAACGGGTAAAAAACGAAGCAACGGAAAAGCGAGACGCGAGCCGCATGCACCATCGCCTTTGCCACGTCGTTGATGTTCCGGAACGTCGATCGACAAGAGAGAAAGAGTATCATGTGGAAGAAGAGGACATTGGGGTAGTGTGATGGCTTTGATGGACGAGGGAAAAGCGGTAAATGTTAGGTAGGTGCTTTTGCACACATATGCAGAGGGGTCGAAAATGTGCAGCCACATCTTTTGGCATATGCAGACGAGTGAGGGAGAGAAATAGAGAAATAAAAGTAAGGGAAAACATCCCGTTTTCGTGCGCCAGTTGTGTATAAACTCTAGTATCTACTTGAACCTCTACTCAACAACACTCAGTTGCTCTTTGCTGCGCAACGGAACGGCTCTGTTGTTAAAAAACACATTTTTTTCTGCTCCTAAGCACGTAAATTTTATTCGCTGATAAATCATTTGATTCTTAGCACTGGAAATCCCTTTTGCAATTCACGATATGATCAAAATTGTTTAACTCAATGACGCATACATGTGTTAATGCAACTGTCACGAATGGATTGATTTAACGAGCATACGGAGGAAGGTAGGAGAAACACTTGACAAGCAACAATTAAAGCGCCAGTTGATGATAAGCAAAATGCCCACATGGTTTAGCGGTTGGGTATTTCATCCATTGGTTTTGAATTTTCCCCAACGTCCGATGGAATTTTGAATGAATTTCGACCAGGCTTCAACGGCACGCGATTTACTGTAGGTAATTCAATTTACCGCTGTTGCATTTTCGATTGTTGTATTCATACCACTTTGGTGATATTTCAGTAATTGCATGGCTTTTCAACAATCAACAAATTATTTTTGTTGTAATGTTTTAAGCGTTCTAACAATGCATCGTAATTTCACGATAATTTGAGTGTGTGAGTGGAATACTGAAATTGTGTAGAATTGATAAAAATTCGGATTTTCAATCCATGGTTACGCATCGAGGAAAAAAACAATTTCATTGTAATGTTCAAATTCAAGTCATGAAAACCAATTCTCTTTTCAATTGTTTAACGCTTATTGTGCAATTTCCACGTTAAATATCGAAGTATCCATAAAGTTAATACCATTTGACGATCGCTAAAGATTCGCAATCATCAGAATGTTGTTCATGGAAGTTTGCGAAACAGTTCATTAGAACAGAATCTGATTTGAAAGCACGACATGGTAGACATTGGCTGGTAATGTGTAAGGTCAGCTCGGGTAGAGGTAAAGAGAAGCCATTCCCTCAACACTGTCCGAAACTCGAAACCTTCAAACGGGATTCACTCCCTTTGACCCGTACACCCTGTCCTGAACTAGGATGGTGTTTCATGCTCACCCTCCACTTTGTTCCATAGAGCGATCAATCGACTCAATTTCACTACTCACTCAATTCATTCCGAAAGTCTTTATAAGGTCTCCTTGTTTTAATCTATTAGTTTCTGAAGTTCCTTCCTCCTGAGCATAGTTTTCCCGCTAATTGGTGTTCTCACGATTTCCACCAAGACTGAATTTTTCACACCAATAATTCTTTTCTTGCCTGATATTTTCTCGTCTTCTTATTCGCCCTCGAGTATTGTCAAAAGAGATAGTATCTCAGGATCTGCCACTGGCACACAAAGTCAAGCGGATGACGGTATCTACAAAAAGATCGAGATATATCTTTTGCACAGAATTGGAAAGTAAGAATACCAAGAGGGAAAAAGGGATGTTTCATACACACACACATAGACAGAGAAATACGTCATTTTTCATTGTGGCAGGAACAGTGCAATTTCGTTAGCAGAGAAAACAGACACACAATATTCTGTTGTCAGTATCTCTATGGACAGAAAGACGTTCTATTATCATCAATGTTCATTGCTAGATCAGTTTCTGATAAAATAGATATTTCGAAACTGCCATCGCCAAGCGATCTACGGAAAATAAATGAAATTTTACAACTCCATCAATAATTCAGAGATAAAACCGGTAATCCTCAATGTTTATAAACTCAACAAAAAGAGGACAAGCATTTTTATACTTCGTGTTTACTAGTAGAATAAAGATGGATAAAGCAGAAGGGATATCGCACAAGAGCAGGGAGCCGTATGACGAGGAAGTTAAGCAGGAAAATGTCGGAGTTACGACGCTCGGGATGTTTCAATACCCAGGTGCAGCATCCGTCTGATCCTGGTAATTCCTAACGCGTAGAGTAGAGAATGTGTGTCGCTTGCTCTCCTGCTCGTGTTTCATTCGGTTCATGGCTCAATGAAGCTGTGGGATATATAAACATTACTCTCGCCTTTTAAAAAAAGAATAAACAAGGATCCTTAACAACGCATGAGCCCGAGAAGGATAAGAGACACATAGTTTCACCTCTGTTAACCCGCACCAACGACTTATCTTCCGTTTATGACTTGGTATACTTTATCCGCGTGAGCGCTTCACCTCTCGCGTTCTCTCTCCCAACTCGTGGAGAAAAGTAGTGATACCGTTGGAGGAGAGAGAGAGAGAGAAAGAGCAAGATAGGAAAGGTATGGGGAAGTTGGGCTCAACGAAGGGGACATGTTTTCCTCGTAAATTTCAAACTTTCCCACGTAACGTTGCCTACTTCGCCCAGGTACCAAACGGCGGACTTTACGCCTCCACAGATTCTGCCCCTCTGGGCAATACTCCCGCTTACGCGCTTTTCTCTTCTCTTGTGTCTGCTCCATGATTCTCTACACTCCTTCTCGTTCCTCCTTCTTTACCGTGTAATTCTTCCTTGGGCTGCACGTGCGTTCATAAATTCCAGCGAGAAATGTGCTGGTAAGAGTCATACTGAACTAGAATTACCTAGGGAGTTCGTTTTGAAGAAGTCTGTCGATATGGTGTTGGGAAAATTATAAGTGATGTCAAAAGGGCGTAAGTGCCATTTTTCAAAAATCTACAAAAATTGAATCTACAGTCATTTTTTCATGAGAATACTAACTTACGCCCTTTTATTATTTTGCAAGAAAAAATGGCACTTAAGCCCTTTTGATTCTATGGCGATGATATGTTTTTCTCATTACAAGATTGCGTAAATTTCTTCTTGATGAGCTGAAGAATGAAAACTTGGATATGAATACAATAATATGAAACTGACAGAAACCTGCAATCTCCCATTATTCGAATCTATTACTGTTGAATTGAGCTGAATTGTCCTTTTCACAAAATTTGAATGCACACAATGAATTCCACTCAATTAATTATTGCCATACTCATTGCATAAATCTCCCCTTGCTTACGCAATTGTTGTTATGGCCTCCCTAATATTTCAATTCCTCAGAAAACTTTTGTTTCACCTTATATTACATTTAAGTACAGAGTTTCTGAACAATAGCAACCAATTTGCTTCGTAATAAATGACGAAGGATAAAAGTTTAAAAAAGATTAAGTATGAGCTCGAAGGAAAAAAGAAAGAAATTTGAAAAGTGGAGAGATAAATGGCACGAGCTTATTAAAAATCTTCATCTCCTCATTTTCTTTTCACTTCATGCATTCATTTCTTTTACGATGTTCCAACTTTAATGTCTCTCTACATTCCAACCGAGTTATATTCTCTCGCAACCAGCTCCTTCTACCTAAGGTTTTTTGGAGAGGTCAACGGTAATATGGGTGAGTGCGCTGCATGTAGACTTCCCAAAAAAGAAAGAGAGCTACAAGAGGGAATATAGCTTAAAACAAGTGAGAGCAAGTGAGATACTTGATATGAAGGCAAACGAGGCGCAGCCAAGAGAAAATTGATGAGGATTCGTCGAGGCATGGTAGGCTTGGGTGCCACCGGAAAGCCAAATCCCTCTGTTTAAAGTAAAGCTCGACGAGCGTTCAAGACCTATCTCTTGCACTCGAATTTTCTCTTTCTACATCTCATCTCATGGAATAGTACTATCTTTCTCTTATTGCGTTGCTCATGCTGTTGGAGAAAAGCCCTCGTGGTATATAGATGTCTATATATATGTATACGTATAGCATCACCACCATATAAAGCTCACTCTGAAGAGAAGAATGAAAAAAAGAAAAGTGGAGGGAGATGAAAGCAAAGAAGCGGCAATTGAATTTCCTATCCAGGAAAATTGCGGCAAGCTCCATGGATTTGCCAGATTTGGACTCTTTTGTCTCGCTCTTTCTCGTTTACTCTTATATGTCCTTGGTATCCTACCGATGAGTTCACCATTTGAGAGCTAACCCCACCGATCAAAAAAAGAACATGAGGAGACGATGGGAGACGTATCGAGAACGATTGAATCCAAGTTTTATCGTCTTATCATCTTCTTCTTACTCTCTCGGGATCAAACTTCAGCCCTATTTTTTAGGTTTGCTCCTCTCATTTTTCCTTATATCCTTGGGACACAATGTACTGCTCTGATCTATCAATATTTCGCAGTTGGGAGACACAGAATCTTGAGGAAAAAACACTTCACAAAATAGTCTCTGCTCACGACGCTTCAGTCTGGAATTTGTCAATTTTGTTGAAATTTTCACGCTCTGATTTGATTTTCTACTCTCAATGGAGAAACTCGTAGTGCCACGCATGTCACGTAATCAAAGGGCTATCATAACGAAATATTATTCGTCGATCAAAAAAAAATCATTTGCTCTTTATACTTCAGCGGGAATAATTTTTTTCCAATAAACACCATTAATTAACCTTTATTTATTAATTGGCAGATTTTTGTTCGCTTCATCCGCACATAGTCAGGACAAATACCACAAAGAATATAAAATTTAAACTTTTCGTTTGACATTTAAGAATATTTCTAACATCGTAGTAATAAATATTCCATTGGAGATCTAAACTGTCACTCGGTTATTTCAAAATTGCTCGACCGAAACTGTGAAAGGAGTTTCACTTTCATTTCACCCAAACTACTATTACCTAAATGGAAATGCCGTCGATCCCTCATTCCCTTAATAGCGCAGTATCAGTTTATGTTACTTCTGTTTGCATTGTTTTGAATAATGCATAGATGCTAATATTTTGATTCTGTATATAAACTGTGCATACATGCAGACAAAACCAGTATTTGTATTTCATTGATAATGTATACTTAATAATATCATATGGAATAGCAGAATGGCCCATAGAATAGCACAAAATAAACAGAAATATTGTTCGGATCATGTCCCTCTTTTGTATGATATATCTCTTCAACCAATTTTCCCTTTCGTTCTAAAGTTTTTTTCGCTTCTTTACATTTGACAATACTGTTTTGACGGGTTCGTTTTTCATTTTTCATTTTTCCGCGGAAGGGCACAACAAATTGTGATAATTTATATCTTCTACTACTACCTCAGAATCACTTTGAAGACCTGCTCACCCTCTTGTTTTACCACACAACTCACCAAAGTACGTCGATCGAAAAGCATTGCCAGCTGAAGTGCACAAAGTACACAAAGAAGTTCTTTTTCACTTTAAGTTTCTTTTCGTCTCATTCTTTTCACCTCTGACTCTATTATTTCAGTCTCATTCGAATTTTGAATACTAAATACTCCAGGCATGTTGTAAGAAATGGCAAGAATTTTATGAGAAGAGAGAAAGAGAGAGGAAAAGATGAAGAAATCGGATTATGAAATATCGTAAGTTGCAAGCTTAAATGAAAGTTTATTCGAAAGGAAAAGCTGAAGATTCTAGAGTTTCTTGGTATCTCTTTCGTGATTTTGTTCCTTCAAAATCTCGACTTTTTCCCAGAAGTGTTATTTCCATGATATTTAAATTTTTTTCGTACTTTTTGAATCAAGTCAATTTACGTAGACGCAAAACTGCGTTTCTTTGTTATTTGTGATTTCATCAGAAAGTATCAAGAAATGATAGAAGCAGCGATGGAAAAGATATTCAATAAATAATTAAGAATAATTTGATCAGAATTATTCATTTGGAAATAATGGTTTCTCTCCGTAGTCCCAAAGAGACACCGATGTCACGACAGCCCAAGTTCTCCAATTTCGATGAGAAAGGCTTTTCATTGGTTATGCAGTACAGAACGCTGTGGTTTTCGGTTGTTCAGACACATCAACACCAATAAAAGCCATTGGGTCGTATAATAATGTCAGAGACATTCCACTAACTTTCAAATTAGCCACATTCAATGATTCATCCATGCAAAATCATCTTCAAAGGGTGCTACAATCGTTCCATGCATCTTCCAGTTATTTATGATGTTTTCTCACAGCCAGTATGAATGATGAAAAATTTACGAATCTATACTAAATTGTATGACGACGGAAAAATGTCAAAGCTACTCAAAAAAACGTGAGTACTGGCTCTCTCAATATTTATTCCTTGTATTCTCCGTTGCAGATCGAACGGACGTATCCCATTCCCTTTTACTCCCTTTTGCCCCGTGGGAATCCCGGGAAACAGCCGCGAGGCGTCCGGGATTCCGTGCGAAGCTATAATTCTCTCTCTCTCCCTTTTTCTCTTTTATTCGCTTTCACTCTCTCATCCTATCTTCTGTACCATTTCCAGCGGCTTTGAAGCAGCATAAAAATGATCAAAACAGCGAGCGATAAATTTTGAAATATCTATCAGTGATATATATTTACAAAAATTCTTTCTCTCCTGTTTTTTCATTTGATAACTTCCCTTTTTATTAGCCTTGTGTGTCTCATTCTAGCGGTTGAAAGAGAAGGAAAATTCAAATATTCGATAACCAAACTACCAGTGTTATATACCTTTTGGAATAAAAAGTAGATTTTGCGTGGAAATTATTTGAAGCGTGTGCCCTATTTCTTTTTTTTCGACACAAGCGATAGATATTCATCGTTTTTTTTCGTTTTTTTAATGAAAAAGAGAAAACGGGGTAAATAAAAATACCGCATATTTGTTCATGCACAGTGATACCAACGGATCTATTATATTTATATCAAGAAAATAAACATGAAAAGAGAGAAAAATTATTTGTCTGAATAATAATAAGAAAAAAACAATGCAGCCATAAACTTTCACCAGTTGGCTAACTCTCTCTGTCGTATAATAATTCATATCAAATTTTTTTTTGTCTTGTTTTTTTTATTCAAAACCTTCTACCTACGCGTCACGTACACTCGTCTCTATCTATATTTCTCTCTCTCTCTCTCACATACACACACATACAGTTTTACCAAGCTTGGACGTGATTTGATGCACGACTGATGCTTGTACACGGCAGGAGCCCGAGTTAAAATCATAAATATGAGACATAGTGTAGGAAAATATATATATATATTTTTAAGGAAAATATATTTCCACCTCGAAGGCTATCGAAACCAGCCAACAATAAAATAATTGCACATAATTAATTTATAGCGAAAGAAGGAGAATAATTCAGTAGTCATAATCGGACATATTTATGCACAAAAATAGTTTGATTGAGGTAAAAGGGAAGAGTGACGAGAGAGAAGAGTCTTTGAAACGCGCAAATGCCATAATTCAATTTATCCCGTCTAACTCGTGGCGAGACTCCGACAGAGACTCTTAAAAACCCCGAGGACTTGCAGGCGTTGTCGTTCAACAGCATTGCCGCCAATTTCCCTGTCAGAAGACTGCTTCTCATTCCATTCCATTCTTTCCGCCCCTCTCCATCTCTCTTTGTCATTCATTTTCAGAATAAAATATTTTCGTTGAATATATAGAATCGTAAAATTGAAGCGAGAAAAATTATATATTTTTTTTTGTTAATCGGAGATTTTATAGAATAATACAAATCCCTTTATTTGCTTCATTAGTTGAGTATAACAAATAAATATTTCGACGAGAGAATAATAAATTCGGTCTATAATTTTGAAGCAAAAATTTCAATTTAAATTCTAATTTTTGCTGAGCTTTATAAATTAGATTTTTATCAGTCTTCTTAATTTCTATGAAAATGTGATTTTCATCTGCAGCATCCTCAATTTTTTGTCGTTATTTCATGCTGATGCTCTTATGCTCGATCGGACATTGATTTCATCCACTGTGGAAATTTTAAGTGAAGAAAATAATTTTCCCATTGCTTTACTTTTGTCAAAATATTATTTCAGTTTAAATGATTTTTTACCATGGAAATGTGTGAGCACTTTACCAATGGAAATTCTTCCTCTTCCAATCTCTCCAACGTGCATTTGATACATTCAGAAGTGGAGAGTGATAAATTTGCATTTGAAATCCATCGTTTTTTTCCTCTTTATTTTGGCAAGCTATTGAAAGAGGAAGGCAAAGAAAACATACATGTTTTATTCTTTCCTTTGTTGGATATTTACGACAAGTAAATACCTGGTTACTGGACGTAAAAGTTTGAACAGAGCGAAAAAAATAAAAGAAAAAATTGAAAAACTCGGTAGGAATGAAAAAAAAGAAGGAAACTTCGGTATGTATAGGAGAAGGAGGAGGCTTTATATCGATTTGAGGGAGAGTTTTCAGCTTTCTGCGTGGGTTTGGCCGATAGAATAAAGTGAAAAACTGGAAAACTTGACGGTATACCCGTATATACATACGCGACTTGGTAAAAGAAAACTATGGAAGGGGTTTTCCTTTTTTTCTCTTCTTCTTCAAGGAAGAGGCTATCCTCGAACAGCGCGAGGGCTGAGTAGGAAGCGGAACGAATCTTTTCTTCGTAAGTACTTTTCCGTGAGAACCAGGTGAATTCAAAATTCAAAGTTGTATGTATACATTCTTCCTACCTATGCCGTCATTCCGTAAATGTTAGAATATAGAAAAAAAATTTCAAGTTTTTAGTGTCGTTATTTGAAAGTTTGAGAGTGCTTTTCACGGGCAATGGAGAAATAGGAGAGGGAATATCCGGTAGAGAGAAATGAAAACGGGAGTTACGGTTTGACCTCAATATTCTTCTATTACTGCGTAGATTTTTCATATTTTTTTTAATGCCATAATTCTTTTTTAAATTTCATAATAACTTGAAAGTATTTTCTGAAGTATTCTTATTTCTCTTTGCTTCAAAAAAATCATGAGGAAAATAAATGATTTCCCATTATACAACAGTAAATCTCGGAAAAGTAATTTTCTTCTTCAAAATATAATTCTTCTTTATACCGCGAGACTATGAGAATTCATTTTTTTTCCTTTAATTGGGAAATTGGGGAGGAGTAACAGACAAAGAGGCCATTTGGTTTCCAAACAATATTAAACGTGACTTGAGTGCTTTAAAATGTTGAACAATAGATTACCTTGATCAAAGCAAAATTTTATTTCGCCGTGCACTCTAAAAGGGGAAAGCCTAACACAATATAACGGCAACAAAAAAGAGGAGAAACATGAAGCAAACCACGTTGAAAACATAAAAATAGAATATGAAAAAGAAAAAATTCAATCGATCCTTACACTTCATCCTTAAAAAAAAGATCCAAGCCAAACGGTGATGAAAATAACGAGACTCAGTCTTTCAAATCGCGTGGGGTGCGTGAGATTGAGTTTAGGCTGTAGTAGAAAGTTATTCCTTTCTCTTTTACTTTATATACCTTGTTCTCCCTTTTTTTCACCCCCCTCTTCGTACTATATATTGACCCCCATAAATCTGAAGATCCTTGTATAAAGCGCATTCTTCACTGTCAGCAATTTTTTGCAATCTCTCTTCTCCTTGAGCCATCTTGAGTGGAGTTAGAAATAGCCAATTGTTGAAGAATTGTAAAGCTACACGATACAAAGAGGGAAAGCATCTTAAGAATAAACGTTCCCTTTTTCTAACTCTCTGTTGTTAGAAAGCCTCAAATTCAAGTAAACTGATAGAAAATTTTATCTCATGTTTCAAATAATGTTTTTGAAAATTGCAATTCAATTTAAACGAATTTTTGATGATGTCAGAGTGTCATCTTCTCTATAAATCCGTTCGAATTTATGGAAGCTCATTGATCTCAAAATCCAATCGTAATCCACAATATAACTTCGCGTTTATGATGTTCCCATGCCATAGTAGTGATATGTGACACACATTTGTCTCTTTCACGAATACGAGCATAACAGACCCCCCACTCAGTTGGCTTTACGAGGTACGATAAATAGAGCGACAAATCGTCGTTAGGCTACCCTCTGCATGTGCTATATCTCACAAAAAAATATTTTAATAAACTATGAATATGGAGTAAGGAAAAAGGAGAAATCTTGAGATTATCTCTGGAATTCATAATTTTTTTCGAAGCTTTTTGAATGAATGTGACACTGTGAAATATGATTCTCAATTTTTGAAATATTATTCTCGATGAAATCCAATATTCTCCATCTTTCCTGAAAATTGGAGGATCACGAGGGTTGAACTTTGAATTTGAAAAATGTTATTATTTATATGGGATAAGAAAGAAAGATAAAAATCGCGATTGGAATATTGTTTTCTTTATCTGTATAACTTCTTGTAGATGTTCTTACTACATTTTTCCACGCATATCTCTGATTTTACTCAAACGGAAAAGAAATCCAATAACCTTTAGTGTGGAAACGCGAGGGAGAGAGGGTTAACAGTTGTTGTTTTTCTTTGAGAATAGTTTTAATCCGATTTTATGGACAAGCCAATTTCCGAAGCAGTCTACCAACTACGTACAACGGCAATTCTATTGGAAAACATACTCGAACAAATACATTATGTTACTTGTATTGATTTTCTTCTATTTTTGAATCAAATATGAAGATGATAAAACATGTGAAGATAAAGTGTTGAAATGAAAGCGCGTAATTGATTGAATTTTATTACAAACATTCAGAATGGAAATGAAATGCTCTGATAGTATGATAACAGTATATGCTTCGACAATTGCTGCTGTCATATCGAAAACGTTTGTGTATTGAAACACAGAATAACATCGCTTTTGTTGAATTAATGCAAATAAGTCGCCATCTGCGAGTTTCTGAGTTTTTTTCTAATTTTTTTCATGCAAAAAAAAGGTTTAAGAAATCGACCTGATCATGAAGATGTCATTAAGATATCAAAGGCATCCGCTGACTTTCTCTTGGAAGACATTTGCCATTCACATGACTCCAAAGTATCTCTTTAGGTCCACTCGAGACAGTGCCAAAGAATCTCGAAGCTATTCTACCATATGGAAATAAAGAATCTAAAAGAGCAAATCCACCTATGAAAAGAACCACCCAGTCTAGACGTTTTCACTCAAGAAAATATTTTTAGTCCAGAGAAAAATGGAAATTCCATATGGTTAATAGAGCTTGGTGCTTTTATTGAGCAATGTATTGTGCTGTACAAGGAAACGTTTTCAAAGAGAGTTCGTTGTCTCCACAATGACGGAGCCAACGCAGATACACTTGCCAAAACCAGTGAAAATCCATCCTGTATCTACAATGACTCCCACTATCGTCTTCTCTCCCCATTTTGGATATCCCTCAAGTCTGAGGTTCCTGGGATATTGAGTGAAGCTTGCGGTAGACCGGTAGTTTCGACGTCCAAGTGAACAATGAAAACCATTAATCCGATATGCCGAAACGTTAACGGAGAATTCCACTTGCGCCTATCTTGTTCGTGTCTAGCAACTGATGGTTACTGTTTCCACTTACTCCGAAAATGCTCGAAACTGCTCACAACTGCTCACAACATCTTTCCACATTGGCAAACTCTCTATTCTCTATGGTTATCTCTATTGATGTATTGCGTCGATGGACATCTTCGTACTTTTGCCATCGAATGTACGAATAGACGAGGGGAAATGGGAGAAAACAAAGTATGAGAAGCCCGCGCTCAGAAAACCCCACGGCATTTCAACCTTGCACTTGGTCATTGGATTTCGAAGTGAATGCGAAGGTGAATTGTGAGGGGGAAAGACTCCGACATTCCACTCTGAGTGAAACTCCTCCCAAGGGATACCCAACTACGGAGTAAAAAGCCCTCTTGGCTATTTCTTTTGTGTACTTTTTCTCTCTACTGGATTTAACATTGTAAGCATTTGGATTACCTATGACGAACACGGGGCAAACCAAGTTTTATAGTTTATTGTACTATTTGTTTACGTACGTCTTTTTCCCTTCACAAATTTAATGAATGGCCGAGATTGTCCAATATTTTTGCCTTGGTGAAAGAGCGAATTAATTCTTAAAAAATGTCTTTCATGGAAAATGCTCAGATCCAATCTCTGAAATCTCTGTCAGCAGTTTCTTCTTATATGAGGATTTCCTCTTTCATTCCCTTTCCTTATTCATAATAAAAAAATTGAAAATTGCCATAGGATGAAACATTTCAGTGGACTGGCTACGTTTTAACGGAAATCACTAGGATTTCCGGTGTAAGATTATACTGTCGGCTGAAGACCACTCACAACGTAGAATGGTGCCCAGTTTTCCCTTTTATCGTAAGAAACGGAACCCATACGAAAATTTATCGTTATTACCCAATGTATTTTAGCCTGACGTTTAGATAATTGACAGGCTTGAAATAAATCCTTACATAAATCCACCCTTCTCTATCGAAACTCGTCTCCATTGTGTTATGAGACTCATCTCAGTCTTCTCCTTTTTCTACTTAAATTCACCAATATTACTTTGCTCCCTTTCCTTCTCATCTATTGCCAGATGGCAAGATTTCCGTTCTTGTATTTTACGATATATAAGATCGGGGCTGAGGCACTGATAACAGTTATTCGGTCACAATAAAATGGTATATCGATTCGTACCCTGTGGTAATCAGGGTTGACAGAGCTGGGAAATAAAATCCCTTGGGCTGGAAACAAAT
Source organism: Aleiodes sp. PSUC_FEM 10030003 (assembly GCA_018902275.1). Classification (NCBI taxonomy): domain Eukaryota; kingdom Metazoa; phylum Arthropoda; class Insecta; order Hymenoptera; family Braconidae; genus Aleiodes; species Aleiodes sp. PSUC_FEM 10030003. The sequence goes on from JABSMS010058441.1 coordinate 13,207, forward strand.
ATTCATGTACAATGAAATTTTGGAAGAAACTTGTTAAAACAAATGATAGGGATAATTCATGAACTCTTTTATTTATGTTCGATTTATTAACTAATTTATTTCATGGAGTGAATTGATAGAGTATTAATGAAGTTTTTTAGGATCTGTATTCATATCACTGTAAGTCCATTAAATCAGATTAAATTTCAATATAACTTTCCATGATTGAGAGATTTGAATTACACGAATTAATGGGATTCTATTCACAAGAGCGGTTTCAATTCGTAAATACCCTTTTGTGCGCATTCATCCGTTTAAGAAAATCCCATTTTTTTCCTTTCACAAATTCCTTTATAATTTTTTTCTTTCATTTTGTTTGATTTTGAAAGGCGATGTTTCGTATACTGCCGGAAATCCGTTTGGATCGTATTGGTATTCGGGAATCGTTTTATTCCAGGGCGTTTCGTCGCGTGTTTGTCGGATACGAGCGTTCTCTCCATTCAATTGAGGAAAACGTTCGCGTATACAATCGATGAATGTTATTCGCCTTTTTGGTACTTTATATTCACTGAAGAAAAATAAATACGGAGTGAATTATAATCTTCATGCCTTAAATACATCTATCAGTAGTTGTCATCAATTTTCATCGAAATTTATCAAATTCGAGATGGTCTGGAGGGGAAAATATTTTTTTTTTTTATGGAGGGGAAAATAGAAATGACAATTATAAACCTTAGCCGTGAAAAAGAGGAGAATGAATGGAAGTTTATGGACGTCAAAGCCATGGGATTATATGAAGCTACCAACTACATACGAGGATGCCTGAACGATGTGAAAATACCAGGCATGCCACAGAAAAACTCCGTCATATTCATTGAGAGAAAAAAAAGAAGGCTGAATTGCTATCCTTGATCCTTAACTGTGAGGATAAAAAATGGGTATGGTTTGGTCCTGAATACCATTCTTCGCACACTATATCAATACAATATGGTCCTATTTTCAGTACTGCTTTTGTAGTGTCTAAATTCCTTCACTTTTTTTTTATTGATTCTCCCACTTCAGTTGTCTATTTTTTCCTCATCAAGCAATGGAAAAAATACGTAAGAGTTCATTCGATGAGAGAAATGAGAATTGTGAAAGAAAATATGGTGGAAGAGGGAGAAATTCTCTCATAATACGCGAGATGCCTTTAAATACGAAATTCCAATGCATCGATTATTCCGAGATATGCTCCGCTAATACGCATTCCTTTATCAACTTATATATTTCTTGGTATATTCACGTACTACATGAATTCAGAAATTAATATTTCGATGCAATGAAATTTTTATTGCAAGAATAATTCTCCAAAAATGTTTTAATAAATAATTTATCGATACAGTGACATTATTAAAATTATTTTAATGTTTTTCGAACAAGGAAGAGGATATCGTCGGCCTAGAATCAAAAGGGCGTAAGTGCCATTTTTCTTGCTGAATAATGAAAGGGCGTAAGTTAGTATTCTTATAAAAAAATGAATGCAGATGAAATTTTTGTAGATTTTTAAAAAATGGCACTTACGCCCTTTTAACTCTAGGGTGACGATATAATATAGAGGCAAATACTTGATTTATCTCTATGAATTTCGTGGAACTGCTATTGAATTTTCTTTTCATTCCACGTGAATGTGAAAAGTTGATAACACTGAGAATTCGATTACCCGGTGAATCGCGGACGCAGGAACCGAAAAGGTACCGCAGTGAGCCAGAGTACACGGCTCATTTTCTTCAGTATATGGACGAAGAAAGAGCAAAAAAAGATAGAGTAGAGAAGATGAGGGAGAAATGGAAAGAACGGGACTCTGCATTCTTTACTTTTCTTATTCTCGAGTGCATTGGAATTTATTTGCAGTTAGACCAGCCAAACGCTCCTTCCGGCTTACTGAATTGGCCCATGGGTCAATGAAAACTCTTTTCGAATACCGTAAACCAGAGGAAACAGTGCCAAATTTGTCGTTACACTCAATTTTTCACATAACCTCAACAAAACGATTGAATCACTCGACTTTTTCTTCCAATAACTCAATCCTCTTGTACGATATTTTTTTTCTTCGAAATTACAGTTTTTCATGTAAGAATTGAAGTCGAATACCATCTCAGTTATGCAAGATATGCAAGTGAAAGCTGAAATTGAAGGAAAAACACTTGAAACACTTTTTTCTTATAAAATTATTGGTATCGTAAATTTCTTTAGAAATACGTTCAATTCAAGTGAAATAAAAAATTATCTCAGCCTTCATTTTCAAACAATTACGATCCGCTACGAAACTTAGCACTAAAGTTAATCACGGAGAACTCAAATTTATGCTCAAATGAGCTCAAATTTTTCTGCACCACTTCCATTGAACACTTCTATTTATTTCCAATGAAACCATCGGAAAAATTCCAACTTTTCTTCTTTTCATTAAACACCACTTGATCTCCCAATATATTCACAATAATATAACTCTCAATTCTTTTTCTCGCTGCGATCATTTCTTTCTGAAAATAATATTTATATCCTTGGAATCCATTCAACCGATTTTTGCCTCAGCTTCCGCGTTTTTATATCCCAGTGGATTGAGTAAATAGGATATAGGATAAGTTTGAAATGAATTTCTCTCTCTACTTTTCCATACTCCGTTTTGGTTTCGTACGTAGAAAGTTGACTCCGCCATTCGTGATTCTTTATACATCCTTGGCTCCCAGAGTAGCGTAAGAAAAAGAAGAACGTGAAAAAAAATATATAGACTCAAGTAAAGAAATACGTGTATATAGACTCAGTATGGAAGCTATACGTCCTTACACACATTGGCGTCCTGCGTATTTTTCTTACGTTCATCGGTGTCAGTGTCGTAAAAGAAATTGATTTCAACATCCCTCCCTCACTCTCACTATTAAAGTAAAGAAGTAGAGAACATGGCACTGCGACACACACAGGACTAACCCGTTTTTATTAGAATTTTTCAATCCCACAGCGGCAATACTTGGTCTTTGCTATTTCGCGCTCGAAGGAGAAAAAAAGCGATTCAACCTTCTTCATGATAAAATAAAAAATTCTCCCTGTATTCTAAATGGAGTTGATTCTTTATGTTTTTTTTCTCCTTTTCGTCTTCACTTCGTATTATGAAAGATTTTTCTACATGTACAGAGAAATGAGAGGATACGGAGTGAAAGAAGATAGGTTCAGTGCCAACATATAGGAAGAGAAGAACCCCGCCTGTCCTGTTATCTGTCGTGAAACGCAAGGGATTTCTCAGACTCTGTCTTTTCGCTTTTCTTTATATTCTTGACAACCTTTTCTCTTCGTTGCTTATTCCTTTTTCTTATTTCTTGCCTCTCTTTTTTCAGTCTTATTCTTCCTCCGCTCTCGCTCTTCCTACTGACTCTCATCGCGCAGCCCCCCGGAGTAAAGATATACTTCCAGAATTTTTCATCTGGAAAATAGAGAAGATTTTCCACGAATAATTTAACCGAGAGAACTGTGACGGGAACGAATAGACACGATGATACACTTTCGTACACATTAATGATTTCCGTTTTTTTATTCTTATCATTTATGCTAAGCTGCTTCTATAATATGCACTTCGCTTCATAATTAATTAGCTTTTTCCTTTCTGGACGTTCGCTTCTCTCTTTTTTAATAAGAAATTTCGATTCTCCGTGAGGGGATGGGAGAAATGGATGAGGGAACATGTACAGGCTGAGGCGAGAGTGATCGATTGACAGTACTATCAATCAATTTTACCCAGTCATGGTTACGCAGAATAGTTCGAGGCAGTGAACAATTTTTCCTTCTCTTTTTTATGAGCAAAAACAAAAAGAAACAGCTTCCTGATTTTCCATTAATTCAGGGTTTTTATTCGTTGGAGAAAAACTGATTTAAACGAGTCATTCGGTTAATTAACGTGATAACTTGATGACTAAAATCAATTTGAAATTATGGGAATGATGCTTGAGTATCTCATGTCAACGTATCAGTCGGAAGATCATTGAGATCGGTAACAACGTAATGGACCATATCAGACTGAAGATCGGACAGTCACGGTGACAAGCCGAGTGATAGATCGTAGCTATAATGGGATGATCCTCGATTCTCTCTTAAGCACTCATACGTACATGTAGGTGAAGCATTGACTGGATTTCTGTATGCAACACATTCCTCATTCTCCATGTGTCATCCGTTTCTGCAGTTTGCTCTTTATTGTCATTAATTTTCAGAAAATAAAAATGTTTCAGAAATGTTTTTATTTTCAGAAAATAAAAAGTGAGTAAACATCAAAAATTCCATAACTTGCGAAGAAAAAAAACTGAAGAGAGAATAATTCCAAATATCTGCCCCCCACTTTCTTTTTTATATTCAATTGGGAGATTATAGTTTTTAACATTTTTAAGATTTTTTTCCAAATTCTTTTCGCACCTATTTTCTGAGATATTAATTGATGGTTTACCATTTGAGGATAAGTGAATTAATAGTAGAGACGTCATTCCCATAATGAGTCTGCATTTTACTGAAAAACTGACTCACTGAGCGTTGTAAAAAAATTATGATTCTGAAGAATTATAGATAAAATCATTGTAGGAAAAATCGAAGCGATTCGGCACAGAATTCTAGGCAAATGAAAGAATGTTCATAGTTATTCTAAAATGTCTTTCTTAATTATAAGTCATGAATTGTAATAATTGAAGAATTATTGCGTGGCATCAATTCATATTTTTTCATTCGCTTAAAAAATCTGCCGACCCAACCCCAATGGTAACTACCAAAATACCTCAAGGAAGAATTCAATTCAATTCCTGAGATTCAGAAATCATAGTGAATTGAATTTTACTGCAGAGGAAGAGAATCCTTGAATATTAACGTAAAATACAAAAACAAACCTCCGAAAATTCCCTCAGTGTAACCCTCTGAAGTGTATAATATGAAAATACCAGGTGAAGTAAACCTCAGCTCCATTCGAATCGATTCGTTTGTGCTCATTTATGCATGACATAGTACATACACACACATACACACACACACACAACTGCTACTGAAAATGCACGTACCATCAATCTAACTAACGTGCACTCAGTAAATCCCAAAATTTCCTCTCCAGAGAATCCGTGGTTATATACATTTATTAATTTCGAACGAACGTCATTGTTTTCATACCGTCGAAAAAAGCTGAAAATTCATTTTCACCAAATAATCCAAAAATCAGTTAACACCAGGAAGCTAAAAAATTTAATTCGCATATTTCACACGTGCGTTCAATTAATATTCTATAACAAAACAGAATTCTCTCAATTTTTCACTTCGTGGGTTTGTCAAATATAGAGATTTTATAATTTTTTTTTCATTCCCGTCAAATGAAAAACATTAAAGAGGATGGAAAAAAATCCCACAGTTTACTCTGTAAAAACGCAATACTGTATCTCCTAAATATTGAAAGGGCTTGGCCAACGTTCGGCAATTCTGCGATTCTACATTGACTCTATTCTGGAGCTTTGCTGAGTCCCGTCCGGGGTTTTTCATCGTCCACGGGAATCGTTGCTGTTACTGTTTGAATCGCAATGTCAGGGATGGGATTCAGTCCCGTGGTCTGTGGAATAAATGGCATGATTCTTCTCTTCCTCTCTCTGTATATTCTCACTTCTCTCTGTCTCTCTCTCCGCTCGCGCAAAACCAGGAAAACCTCCAGCATAGTGGCCAGTCAGCCCTGGCCTCGCTCTCCGGCTCGATAGAGCATTTAAATGAATTAACCCCTGCACCACCCGTATGCATTATTCGATTGGCGAGTCATCCGAGAATCCTCGGATTAAAGGGGGAAAATAAAAACGATAAAAATCTCAAAAATTATATATATCCATTGATTTTTACTTCATGCCAGCATTTCCATGACGAGACATCAGTATTCTGTCAATGAATTACATGATTTTTTTTACAATCCATCCTTCAATTAATAACCGGGAATTGATTTAACTCCTGGTCCAGTAAAATAATGAAGAAACAAAATGTATTTAACGAACGGAAAATGAAGGAATGAACATTTTTCGAAAAGAATACCTGATTGATTGCCAATAAAATCAAACAGAATGGAATTTGCCGATGTTTGAACTGTCGTCAATCAAAAAATGCTCCCGGCAAGAGGAGGGGGGAGAGTTATTGAAGGTAAATTGATTGAGTTCAAAACACCAGTACGACGCTCCTTGTTTTCCTCAATTTTTAGTAATTTGAATGAATTTTTTTAAGTACTAAATGAACATCGAATGCTCATAACGCGATTGAATATTCGACTCATTTGTAATTCAGGAATGGTAATTTTGTTTTTTGTACGTGATGATATTTGTGAATTGTATGAGCCAAGAGTTAGTCACCAATCATACTATCATCACAGTGACGATAATGTCCTGCATACTGAACGACGAAAATTGCGTCTGCATATTAATTTCAACACAGTGGGTCTTTGCTTCCTGGTGATTAGATTCCGTTCGTTGGTTCACGTAGACGTTGTCCAACAATGTATCAGCACAGTTGAATTATGCTTTATTCTATTATCTGAATGAGAACATGATTCGCATGAAAATTCGTGACTCTTAATTTTGTTTGAGTTTTCGTGTTATTATTTTGGGGACGAAGCTAAATGCTGTTTGCATTATCCGGAATTCTCCTGATAACCAATCAAGTGGGGAGAGGCTTCGCGGTTAGAATTCAAAGAAAAATCGTGAGAATGACTCATCAAATTCCGAAGGTTATTCAAATTCCATCATCCAAAATTCTCAATTCACCTTCAGTCCAAATCTCACACGTGAAACGATACTATTTCACACACATGCACAAAAGTCTGTCGTTTGAAATATGATTTAGGATCCTATTATGATAAAAATGGATTCACTGAGCACCATCCACGATGTTATTATCATAAAGTAGCAATAAAAATTTATTGGCACGTTTCTCAGTGCCTAGCATGTGGAGAGAGGGCCCAATACGGATGGTGATAGAGAGAGCATTTGAGAGTTGCGTTTTCACATTGAGCGAGACAGGAGCAGATATAACGTGGGATTAACCTTAAACCCTCAAAATGCGTACGTTATATTTCCATCTTTTCCACTTTTCCACTATATCATCTATCTTTATATGTAGAAATTGCTCTTCATCTATGAAATATCAAATAACGAGAAGCGTTCTTCTCTTTCTTCTTCGTTTACGATGATAAAATTTTCTTCGATCTTATCTTCGTATGAGCCAATTTCAACCATTAGGAATTGTGTTTTACAAAGTTTTAACAAGTACCACATCGATCTATTCTTTCCATTTCACGTGAAATTTTTCTGCTTGATACTTTTATATCTCGACTGAAGTGAATCACTCTCTCTTTGAACAGAAAAATACAAGAGAAAGTGAAAAAGAACGAAACAAAGTTTAAAGTGAAAGAAGAAGAAAATGACAACTAAGTACCCGAATCAAAGTTGTCCCTAACTTCGGAATTACCTCGGTGTAACGATTTTCGTGAAAGAAAATACTCCGTTTTTCCTCTCTTCCTCCTTTTATACCCATTGAAAGTCCCAGAGGGTTCTTCAGGAGCCGAAAAACACAGCGATAAGAAAATAACTTGAAAGTCGTCAGATTCTCTAGAGTAAATCAAGCAAAATCTTACAATAAAAAAAAATGCGTGAGTAGATGTTCGAAGAGGGGTAAAATTTATTTCCAGTAAATTTGAAGGAGCATAATGACGAACTGAGTAGTGGAGTTTCGATTGTGTGTATTTTCGGTAGAAAGCTTTCTGTTGCTGACTGAGAGGAAACGGCTAAAGTTTCAACGGTGTCGAGGGGTTATCCCTGATGTTCTACGGTGCGTGCAAGAAGAAGACCCTACACAACATACTCCACTACTGGCAGTACCATCAACGCCACTACCATCATCCTTCCAGAGTTCTCCATTTTCCTTCATCCATTCCTCCCCCTCCCCTTCAACTTACCGCGCTCAAGCTTCCAAGTATAAACCCCTCGGAGAGTGGGGTATAGCACAGCACCAAACCGTACTAGCTACGACAACGTAGAATCCCAGTCAGGTTCTCCCTCGACGCGACCCTTTTATCCCTAAATCCTTTGGTCCCCCGACACAAACTCCACTCTGTCGGAACGTTTCGTTGATGTACGGTGACGTTCCGACCAGTCCTATCCATCAGTTCTCCACTTGACAGGGTGCTGATGCTCCGAGCTTGCTTGGTTCCATGAAAATACACATTTCAAATGGCTTCGTACTTTAGTTTACTGCCATTTTTTCATCATCAGTCGATGGCACATGCCTCAAACGAAAAGGGAAAATAATTTAAATCCCCGTCTCAACACTGCAAAAACTAATGTTTTACATTAAGACACTTTTAAAGCATTTCAGAGATTTGGGATTTGGTTGTGACAATTCAGTTATCTACAAATGATTGAATCTGAAACTTCCGAAATTTTCCGCCGGCATAACCTATAAATATGGACGTCTCGTGTCTCGCGTGATCGAATGAATATGTGGACTCAGATGCTGAAAATTAAATAAAAATTTGGGCTTCACTCTTTTTATCATTTATTTAATTCAATTTGTCATTGTTCCCATATTTGTGTAGAAAATTACAATGCGTCACTAATAACATTTAGCAACTGAACCTCTTCAGATATTTTCAAACATAAAAAACAACTGAATTTCTGTAACTTAATTTTTCAGATACAAAATAATATTTTA
>JABSMS010058552.1:0-21912 GCA_018902275.1 Aleiodes sp. PSUC_FEM 10030003
AAAACTAGACACTTAGAGCTACAATTTGCTTTTTTTTTGCTGTACGACCATTTTTGTATAAGTTACAGCCTGTTGAAAATCCCCCAAAAATTTGGATTTTTTTCTTGCTCCATAAATTTTTGTGCGAAGTGTAGTTCTGGTACTTTCTGGTGGAACAGCTCAAGCCGCGTTGCCACAGAATTGCTGAAAATCTGAAATATAATCTACAATTAATGACTGAAGAAGAATTAAAGGACATCTCTGGTGGACCTCATGATCGTGTTTCGACAGCTAGTCGACGGTCTCATCGAGTTGTTCATACGCTTAACATTCACTCAATCACTGACAGCCGAATGCGATGACACCTGGAAAACCTTCCCCTGGTGACGCTTAGAAGTTAGAGTGTGCAGATAATACTCCTGGACTATTTGGTGCAATCTCCGAATCACCTGCCCGAAAACATCCAGCGGAATGATGACTTTTCGCGCTTCTGTACCTCGGCACTTCATTTTCAGGCGTCCGGAACCATCATCACACGTCCACCTGACCAGCAGACGACTGGCTTGGCGGCGAGCTGCTAGACGAACTCTTGTCCACTGGCTTTGGTCTTCATAGGGATCACGTGAAAATGGCCCCTCGAACGAGCTTGAAAGGTTTTCAGTGATCTCCTCCAGTGGAGGCTCATGCATAGCTCTACACCGGACTGTTTCCCTCAGCGAGGCCTCCGCAGCATTCGCTACCTCCACATCCCTGCAGTCCGATGACCTGAAGGCATGGGAAATCGTGAGAATGTCGGCTAGGTCTGCCGTAGGAAGAATTCCGGCACCTCCCCCTGGCCAAGTGGGTAAGAAGACGACTTCCACACTAGCCTTTTGGGGAAAATTCATCTATCCCTTCACCGTTTTCTTGATTAACTTATCAAGTATTGACAGAGGCGTTTTTTCTACGGAGCCACTCCTCAATATGTGATCCAGCTGGGTCAGAATGAACGTCTTGCGAGCGTCCATCTTCTGCCACGGGACACGGAGTGACTCATCAATCAACCCAACGTCAGCCATCATCTTTTGAATCAGGGAGACGGGCGTCTGGTTGAACCTCAAGCCAATTGGGACACCAAGATACCGATAGGCCGCTCCCTCCTTCATGACCTCAATATTCTCGCCTTCGAGACTGAAGATTGTTTCAACACCCACCCGACTACTACCATTCCCCCTGAGGTGAATGGTAGCGCATTCTTTTGAGTTGAATTTCAACTCGGCTTTGGCTGCAGCCTCTCCGACGGTTCCGAACAGGATTTCCATTTCATCAGCAGATCATATTACGAACGCAAGATCGTCCGCGTAGGCCAGTGCACGATAAGTTACCTTCTGCAACCTATAGCCAGCGGGCAGTCCTTCAATTACTTGAAGAATCCGCTTGATAGCCAGGTTGAAGGTCACCGCAATATTTGGACAACCTGTATTCATGGATACAATGATATTCTGGATGCTCTGGAGCACTCTGGCCCCTCTGAAGGCGTCAAAAATAACCTCGTGGGGAATGAATCCGAACGCATTTGTCAGATCCAGCCACGCGATTACTAGATCTTTCCTCCTTTTCCTACTATCATCAAGTAGTTCCTTCAGTAGGAAGTTGTGCTCATGACAGCCTTCATGCCTCAGGAACCCCTTCTGACTTCTGCTGAGTCACCTGCCCTTCGTTGCGAACTCAGTCAGCCTATCTGCCATCACTGCGGTGAACAACTTTGCAGTCGTATCACCCAGTACCAAGGGTCGCGAATTTGATAAGTCGCTTCTGTCCCCCGTTATGTGGGTGAGCACTGTATTTCAGGACTTCCGCGTCTCCGGAATCTCGTTCTGACGAAGACAGGCGTTAAATATTGCCACGAGTACGTCAGAACCCGGGTCAGCCTTCTTTGGGTCACTGTAAGTGGCCAAAGAAGGCTGACCAAAGAAGGCTGATACCTTCTGGACAGGGTGCAGTATTCTATGCCCGTTTCAGACGCCTATTCACCTCAATTGCCGTAAAAGGCCTAACCAGATCCTCACTGGTGCTGGAAACCTTCCCCTGGTCACGCTTCGAAGTTAGAGTGTGCAGGTAGTATTCTTGGGCCGCTTGACGCAGCCTTCGAATCACCTGCCCCGAAGCACTCAGTGGAATAATGCTTTTTCTTTCCTCGGTATCTCGGCATTCCAACTTTAGGCATGCAGTTCCCTCATCACGCGTCCCCCTGACCAGCAGACGGCTGGCTTGACGACCGGTCGCGAGACGTACTCTTGTCCACTGGCTTGGGTCTCCATGGGGATCGCGTGAGAAAGACCCCTCGAGCGAGCCCGAGAGGTATTCAGCAATCTCCGCCAGTGATGGTTCGTCAATGGTTCCTCGCCGGACCGCTTCCCTCAGTGAGGCCTCTGCAACGTTCACTACCTTCTCATCCCTGCAGGCCAATGACCTAAAGGCTTGGGAAATCGTTCAGATGTCGGCTAGGTCTGCTGTAGGAAGTATTCCGGCCCCACCCCTCCAGGTAGATAGGAGGACAATTTCCGCGCTAGCCTTTTGGGGGAGGTTCATCCATCCCTTTACCGTTTTCTTGATCAGATTGTTAAGTATAGACAGAGGAGTATTGTCCTCAGAGCCACTCCTTAGGATGTGGTCCAGCCGGGGCAGAATAAACGTTCTGAGAGCGTCCATCTTCTGCCATGGGGCAAGGAGTGACTCATCAATCAACCCGACGTCAGCGACCATCCTTTGAATCAGGGGGACGAGAGTTGGTCTGATCCTCCGTCCAATCGGAATACCAAGGTACCGGTACGTGTCTCCTTCGCCCAGACCCTCGATGTTATCCCCCTCAAGGCTGAAGATAGTATTTACAGCTGTGCGGCTACTACCATTCCCCCTAAGGTGAAGGGTAGCGCAATTCTTTGGATTGAATTTCAATCCTGTTTTAGCTGCAGCTTCTCCGGTAGTTCTGAGCAGTATTTCCATTTCGTCCGCAGATGACGTGACGAGCGCAAAGTCATCCGCATAGGCCAGTGCACGATAATTCACCTCTGCAACCTATATCCTACGGGTAGTTCATCAATTGCTGGAAGAACTCGCTCAATAGTCAGGTTGAATGTCACTGGACTATTAGGACAACCCTGCCTCACTCCGGATTTCATAGAAATCAGCTCAGTTAGGCCCTCCGTGGAACGAACTCTGGTTGTGCATCGGGTATTCATTGATGCTATTAAATCTTGGATGCTTTAGGGCGCTCCGGCCCCCTGAAGGGGTTCAAAATGGTTTCATGGGGGATGGATCCAAACGCATTCGTCAGATCCAACCATGCCACCACGAGATCTTTCCCCCTTTTCCTACTGTCAACAAGTAATTCCCTCAGTAGGAAGTTGTGCTCATGACAGCCTTCGTACTTTAGGGATCCCTTCTGACTCCCGCTGAGTCAGTTGCCTTTTGTTTTAAACTCCATCAGTTTATCTGCCATCACTGCAGCGAACAACTTCGCAATTGCATCGCGGAGTGCCAGGGGTCGCCAGTTCGACAAGTCGCTTCTATCCCCCTTTTTGTGAATAAGCACTGTATTGAAGGATGTCCACGACTCCGGAACACTGTTATGTCGAATACATACATTGAAAATTGCCGTCAAAACGTGAGAGCATGGGTCTGCCTTCTTAAGGTCACAGTAGGTGATACCGTCTGGACTAGACGCAGTATTCTGCGCCCGTTTCAGCCATCTATTCATCTCTATCGCCGTAAAAGGCCTAACCAGGCCCTCACAGATCCCGGCGTCTTCGTCAGACTACCTTTGGGGCCATTCGTGCGGTTGGCTCTGCAAGGTAGTCTCCCTCGAGTACATGTTTCGGAAATAGTCTTCGACAGTCTCTCTCCCCACTTGGCAGTGAGGTAAGGGGCCCTCTAAGACTTCCTGCATGGCTCGGCGTCAATTTTCCCTGTAGAGACGCTGAATGCTTTTTGCATTCTGAATGCGATTTCCCCCTTGATCTTCTGTTCGACGATGTTGTTCGCGATTTCCCCGGTGGCTAAGAGGCTGAGAGGAAGAATTCTCCCTTTGTGCAGGCCTCGTATCCCTCTCCATTCTGAATGTTTGAAGGAAAGTTGACAGATCGTCTGCCAGCTTCCCCAGACCCTCCAGAGACGTTGTAGCATCAGCCTTGGTGATTAAGTATCTACGACTAGGTGCTCTGACTGTCCTTGCTTCCAGCTGTCGCCTTCTTCTAAGAGCGGTAGGTCCAGAGTTCGTATCTCGACTTCTTTCTCCATTGTTCGCACGACTGTCATCCCTACCATTGTTGTTACTTCTACTATTGCTACTAATACTGTCGCGATTGGTGTTATTTCTACGGTTGGTGAGATTAGCGCTATTCTTAGCACGGATATTGCCTCCTAAAGCTTGCCCCCCCCCCCGTCGACCCCCTTGAGCATGCCTGGCGCCGTTGGTAACAGCATTGTAATTAGTCTCCCCATTTACCGTGCCATTGACAGAGCCGTTGTTGTTGCTCATGTCATTATGATTCGCCATTTCGTTCCGTGATGCTATCGGACTGCCGCACGTGCGTGGCGGTGAGTCTGCTGTCGTTGCCTCTGGCTGCTCAGGTACAGGCAGCGACTGTTGATCCAGTGATATTGAAGCTGATGACGAAGCTCCGGATAACTGTTCCTGTTGAGGAGACGTCCCATTCCGACCGTTTCTGCGCCTTCTGCTTTCACCCTTATTTCTCCCTCACTCGCCGAAGAGCTCTTTTCCGAGGACTGGCTGGCTCTTTTTCCACCAGCTCTGGTATTTTCAGCCGGTTCGAGGTTAAGTAATCTATGGACCTCTGGTGTCTGGTGTATGTCCGCCACTTCAACAATGGTAAAGTGTGGCTCATTGGGCTGCGTGAACGGTTCTCCTTTTAGGACTGAGTTGGTGATAGTCGTACTCATTCTCGTATCACGGCAGCACGTATATGTGGCGGTGGTAGTTGTCAAAGTAGCCTGTAAAGTGGCCACCGCTGGTGTTGATAGAAGAAAAACCGTTGAATGGTTAGAAGGGTGGGCTGGTAATGAGATGTCCTCATTATTTCCACCGCAGTTCACTGGAGACGGTCTGGTGATGTAATTTAGCATGTCTCCTCTCCTGGCACTGGGTGGTTGTGCTTGTGCCACCCTTTCCTCTGCCCCTGCAGTGGCAGTATCTCCGCACTGCCCTCTGGTGTCATCTGGCCGTTCACCAGTCCGCAGAGTAGGCGATTCCGTTAAGTTCCGGTTACTAGTGAAGCTGTCCGGATCTTGCGCTAGTCGCCGCATGGTGTAGTGTTAGGTGTCATTCAAGAGCCTCTCAGTCGGTACAGTCGTTGCCGTTACTTCTCGAATCGATGATGGTTCACACGCAGGTGTAGTCGCTGTTGATACCATCACCTTCGAGGCTAGTTGTCGGGACGCGTGATTGTCATGGTTGTTGTTATTATTAGTGACAGTGGCAGCGGCATAGATGTCAAAGTCGCTGTTCTAACTGACAGTGGAGCCGTCGCCACCACCACTGTCATTCTCATTATTGTCATTGTTGTCATCGTTATTATTGTTATTATTATTATTATTATTATTAACTTTTCCGTGGACTTTTTGCGTAAACTCATCGGTCCGGACGAGAGGTTCTGCCTGCTGCTCAGCCCTGTAATTTGGATCTTCTTCTCCCGAAATGAGTCTTTACGTCCTCAGCCGCATATGCTCCCTTCCCCATGTATCCGCATACTCGGCATTTGAAAGATATTTTTGCACCTTTGTGCATACGCCCAATATGCTGCAGGAAGGCCCTCTCATCCTTAAACTCGCCTGTCTTCTGCCCATTTGCTGCAACGGTCCGGAAACCGGGGCAGAAGCATCCGGGGCACTGGAATTCCTCCGCCGAATGCGGAAAATTAATGATAACTTCCATTGAGTCTGTCGCCGGATGCTTTCGCAGTTTTGATAGTTGGTTTTACCAACTATGAGACAGGCTTCTTTTAATTTTAATAATTAATTCATGATTTTGATCAATTTTGATCTGAAATAATTTATTATTAATAATAACAGAAAGAAAACGAATGAAGCCTTCACCGAGCGCGGCCTGGGTCAATGGCTGCTCGGGCTCTACGGACAAAATTAATAAGAATGTCGGACGCCAATTAGTTTTAGGAAAACTAATAAACCTTTTGATAAGTTTTAAATAGTCCAGCGTGCGTTGATCGAAGCAGAATGAGGCAATAAAAGAAAATGAAAGAACAATTACGATTGCGTTCGATTTGGGTGACCCGAAAATGATGAAAGTTGCAGAGTTAAGGAGATGAAAGTAATTAGACTTTTACTTACAATTGATCCAATGCTTTATTCAATAATTGGCTTATGATCGGAAGTTCTCCATAGATATTTTGAAAGAATATTTTAATATAAAATTGAAGAATGAACAGAAATTGATAATGATGAAAATAATGGGTCTAGTAAATTAATTGTGCACTGCCGAAACACGTGGCAGCCACAACGACGCACGAACAACGAGTGAGTCGCGTCGTTTGCTACCGCACTGGCGTGGTTTACTTGATCCCTCAATCGATAATTGGGCCTATAAACTGTTTTCAACTTTGACCAATTAATCGTCAACACCTACGAGAGATGTCGAGGCAATCTGTTTGACCAAATCACCGACGTCTGTCTCGACTTTTTTTGGTTATACCTGATGTTAATGGCCTCGGAGGCGCCGCAACCTCGCTGGGTCCGTCTCCTTGTGGTTGACGTAGTGAAATAGAAGTAGTAAAGAGAAGTAGAAGAGAAGAAAATAGAATTCGTTAAGAAATGTCGCAGATAGAGCGACAAAAAAAAAGAAAGAAAAAGGAAAAAGAAAACGAAAAAATAGTGTATGAAAGGATAAATGGGTTAAATTCCGGCTGAGAGACCGACAAAATGGCTAGCGCCGTTCTTTGGTATGAAATTAATTTGAAATATAAAAACAAAGTAGAATTCTGTCGAGTTTACTTGGTAATATCGGTCTCTGAGTCAGGAGTATAGAAGCGCGCTCACTGAACCACTCCTGGGCGTATTGCCGTAAATGGTAAGTTAGAATTCTGTGAGACGCTGATAAGTCTCAAAAAGGCTATCAGCAGCAGTCGATAAAATAGGGTTTGGTTTCAGTGGGCGTCGAGGACGTTAGATGGCGCTCTCAGTGCAATACTCGAGCAGTTAAGCCTTCTACGGCAATTATAAAATGTTTCCCAACGGATGGGTGTAAATAATTAGAACAAAATGGACGAAATTAACGGTCCTTCGTGTACTTATGTACGAGAACTGCACCAGAACTACCACCCAATCATTATTTCCTGATTGCAGACGGTCCGCGAGTTAAAAAAGAACCACTTTCCGGACAAGGCGCAACAGGCGGGGATTCAACGAGATCGCTCTATTCCGCGGGATCCAACGCAGGCGATCAATTTGAACTGCTATGAATCCCGACGCAATTTTCTCAGATCAAGCAAAGGAAATTTACCGTTACTTGCATGCTCCATTTGAGTAAGATCTCGTCACAAAGGAGAAGGAAGAAAAAAGAAAGAATGGTGTAATGTATTTGAGGGAATTATCCGCGTTTAATGAGCATCAATAATGCAACGCCCGCGATTGTTTCATGAACGATGCAATTTATTGATACTGTATACAGCACAGGCGGGCGATGGTCAGGTGTCAAGCACGGATGGCCAGTCAATCACCAGCGAGTGTCCCTTAAAACGCGGGAGTAACGAGAAGATTCTAGAAAACAGTGTACTGATCTCACAGTACACTGTGGAGGAGTACGAGAGGGGGGGGGGAAGAATAAGAGAAGAAAGCACTCACGAAACCAACGGCGGATGACTAGCGGCGCTGCCGCTCCTCCTCACCTCAGTAAAATTGGACTTACGATGTTAGAAAAAAGAATGGTCCACGCGTCGGTTGCTCCACGTCAGAAAAATGATCCCTTCTCGGCAGAGGTTGTAAAACACTCATTCAATTGATTTCTGGAATTTGCCACGACTACTTTTATCTTTTACTAAAAGCTTATTGAGCCGTGCCTGGCGGTATTGCAATACCAGGACAACTCGTGACGGAATCGGAGCAAGCTCCGGATTTCCGTCGAATTCCAAAAATCAGTTCAATATCAGTTCAATTATATATAATCTGTTCAATAGAACAGGTGAAAGATTCTTTATTTTCAGAGAGAATACATTGATACTTCCTCGAGCGGGCATTACCCGCACGAGGTACATATTTTATGACACACAGTTTTGTCACCCACTATTTTTTTTTTTAAGTTTTTTAAGGTACTCATCGTTCATTGTCATTCATTCATTATAAATAAGTTATCTCCATCTTCTAGATGGTTGAGTGTTCAAATTATGCATCACAGATGACGTCAGTCTTTCAGGAAGTACCATTGGAGTTTCACTCCTTATATGTATCACAGATTTTTTTTCCATTAGTCTAATACTCAATCCATTGATTGGTTGGTTTCCCAGTACTCTGGAGTATTCTCCGTCTCTTATTAAGTTTATTCATTCATTAATTAATTTCACTCATCTCACTCATTGTTTATTTGGTCGTGCATTCTATCGTTTGTACGTTCATACTTTCATACTTTCATGTATCATTCATTTGTACATTTTATTTGTTTGTTGTTACTATTGGTTAACTGTCGTAGACCCGGAGCAACTGGTCACATTTACAGCGTGTATTGGCGCCTCAACTACGCACCCGAGTCGCGGAGACAATTCTATCGTTATTTAGGAGCGTGGTTGGCGGTCGCCGCCGGGGTCCGCCCGCTGCACGCCGTCGGCACCCGCCGGGGGGCGGTCGTACTGCCTTGTTCCCGAGACATGCTCTACGTAGATGTCCCTGGACCAGTGAATGGTTTCGGCCACTATCAGCCGTCACGTGAGCGACGCATAGTGCTGAGAGATTCCCAGCCTCCTCAGGACCGGTTCATTGGCTCCATCCCAGGTTCCCAGAGCCCCTACAACGATCGCGTCAACATTGACAGCATAACCCAGAGCTTCCAATGCAGCGGCAAATGGAGAGTACTTGGCAATCTTAGATTGCCTGGCGTCGTCCAGGGCCTCGCGCCGGTTCTCGAAGGTCACGGTCACGTCGAAAATATGCACGCTCTTCGCTGCTTCATCACGAACGACTAGATCCGGCCTGAGAGTAGCCAGTTCCTCGACAAGGGCCCCCACCGTCCGGTTGACTGATTTTGTTCCTGGCAGCCTGCAGGCCTTCGCGATCTTGTTTCATATGGCGTAGTGTCTCAACTGTAATGCGGCTGAATGGCGCATACAGTGGCAGATGACGTGTGCGAGGGTTTTCTTGTCATAGTCACACTTTCTGCATCGTTTATCGCCGCTACTCCAGCGCATCGCTGCGTTTAGTGGGAGGACGTCTAGGCAAGCACGGTGGATGAAGCGCCAGTCGGCAAAGCGGATGCATCTCCCGTCTCTGGCATAGGCGTTGCTGACTCTTGATTTTGCTGAGGCTTCATACACCTTTCCCTGATCCTTTTTTGCCGTCAGGGTTGTCAGGTAATATTCCTGCGCAGCTTAGCGGAGTCTCCTGTCAATCTGGCTACTCTCCCTCAGCCTAGTGGTTGTTGTCTCTTCCCCGTTGCTTCTAGACTCAATGGCCAGCTTTCCTTCGTTGCCCGTCGTCTTCCACTTAATTAGCCATCTCTTGGCTAGTCTTCTCTAGGCTAAACGCACTCTCACCCACAGGCTCGGCTCTCCAACCGCATCATATGCAAACGGTCCTTCTAGTGAACCGGATAGAAAGTCAGCGATCTGTTCCTGTGTTGGTGGGTCAGTGGTTCTGCACTGGACAGCCTCTTTCAAGACTGTCCATGCCGTTTCCCTCACTTCACCATCCGCACAGGCCAGCATCCTGAAGGCCTGAGCAATGAGTAGTACATCTGCTAGGTCCATGGTTGTGAGTAATCCTGCGCCTTCACGTGAAGTTGGCAGGAAGACCACTTCCGCTCTTGCTCTCTGCGGCAAGTTCATCCATCCTTTGGTCAATCTTTTGACGACCTTGTCAAGCAGTTTTAGTGGGGTCCTGTCCACTTTTCCACTCCTAAGTCTGTGGTGTCCACAGGGAGTCAATTTTTTGCCATGGGGCAAGGAGAGACTCATCAATGTGTCGATTGGCGACTGATTGACTTGTATCCTCGTCGGTATGCCCAGGTATTGGTATGCGTCTCCCTCCGTCATGCTGTTCAGTCCTTCCTTCCCGAGGCAGAATTCGGTTGGAACAGAGACTCGGTTAGTTTTCTTCCCCTTTAGGTGAAGAGTGGCGCATTTCCTTCGGTTAAACTTCAGTCCGGCTTTGGTTGCTGCATCTTCCGCGGTTTTCAGCAGAATATTCATTGCGTCTGGTGACGATGCAATAAGCGCGAGGTCATCCGCATAGGCCAACAGTCGGTGCACTGTCTCGTCCATCTTGCATCCAACGGTTAGGCACTCAATCGCTTGGGCGATCCGTTCAATGGCCAGATTAAAGGTGATTGGGCTGTTTGGGCAGCCTTGCCTCACGTCTGCCTTCAGCGGAATCGGTTCGGTAAATCCTTCCGTGGTTCCTAATCGTGTGCTGCAGCCAGTGTCCATTAACTGGAGGGTTCTCTGGATACTGGTGGGTATCGCCGCTCCTTTGAAGGCATCAAATATGACCTTATGGGGGATAGATCCAAATGCATTCGTTAGGTCCAGCCACGCGATCACCAGTTCTCCTCCTTTCCTCCCACTGGCTTCCAGGATTTACCTTAATACGAAATTGTGTTCGTGACACCCCTTATATTTCAGGAATCCTTTCTGTGATCGGCTGGGCCATCCCCCTTCAACCGCAAACTTGGTTATTCTGTCCGCCATAACAGTTTAGGCACTGTGTCGCCTAGAGCCAGAGGGCGCCAGTTAGTGAAATCATTTCTGTTTCCTTTATTGTGGATCAGTACGGTGTTAGAGGATTTCCTCACGCCCGGTACCCATTCAGCCCTCAGACAGTCGTTGAAAACCGCAGCAAGTACGTGCGAACCCGGATCCGCCTTCTTCAGGTCGCGGTATGTCACTCCGTCTGGTCCGGGAGCAGTATTCTGTGCCCTTCTCAGCCGTTTATTGACCTCCAGCGACTTGAAGGGCTTTTCCAGGCCCGCACGCAGTTCGCTTTCCTCTTCTGGATTCCATTGTGGCCATTCATGTGTTGACTCTCCAGGTTAGCCGTCCCCGAGTACATACTGCAGAAATGTGCGTCGACTACCCGTTTCGGCACCTCGCAGTGGAGAGAGGGGCCTTCGAGCACTTCCTGCATGGCCCGGCGTCGGTTTTTCTCGTACAGGCGTTGTATACGAGTCGCATTTTCAAAACGGTCGCCACTTACCTGTTGTTGTGGACGCCTCTGGCGACCAATGTGATGTTGGTAGGGCATAGTGGTGTGGTTCTCAGTGGGTGGCGTGAGCATCGTTACCTTTCCCGATCTAAACGGGCCGAGGAAGACCGCAAGTTCATCTGCAAACCTCTCCAAACCACCCAGATTCGTGACCGTATTTACCTAACTGATTATTGACGGTCATAAAATCAAAACGAGAAGATATCATAGTATATTTTATACCTAGGCCGAAAAGAAGTCAACTGCAAAAAAAAAATGCTTGCCGAGTGAAGCGAGGGTAGCAAATATTTTTCGCAGTTGACTTCTTTACGACTAAAGTGCGTATGCTATTTTTTGTACCGAGGACACGAAAAAACGACGTTTCTGACCGAGCGAAATGAGATTAGAAAGTCGGTTCTCGTTGCCTAGGTACCAAAAAATCATTCTTGAGTTATTGTTCATTTTCTGATCCTTTGAAAATGTTTCTTTTTGTCAAAAATGTGAGTTCCGTATCTTTAAATTTTTTTTTGGACGAAAATATGAATTTTCAGAATGGATATGCCCTTTGTTTAGTCGAAATCGATATTTACTTTAAAACTCAATATGTTTTTTCCCTTTTTAATTTTTGTTCTGTTTTATATAAATTCAAGATTCTTCCTAATTTGAAATTTCACCCATTCTCCTATTCTAGGCTATTAGTATTGAACTAGGCTTAAAAAGGAAATTAATTCCTTTCCGTGTTATTATGGATTTATTAGGAATAATAGTTCTGACGTAACAATGGGATGATCCTGGCCACATTTAATGCAGCAATTGGAGCAACATTCTGTTGTTCTATATTATAATGACAGTAATCATTCTTAGAGTAAGCTCGGAAACGACAATGGAAGTTATTAGAGTTACCATACTGAATGGGACAATTGGTAGAATAATCCCAATTGCACTACATGACATAGTTTTTGCAATATTCAATCCTGCAATGAAAATCACAGTATGTTGTTCCATAAGAATAGTTCCCGAGGGATTATTTCTGTATTTGCATGAATAACTTGACAGGTGACAATCAAAGCCACATTGAATGCGGCAATCGGAGCGATAATCCCAACGACATTCCATGGCATAGTCCCGTTAATATTGAATGCAGCAATAGGGCTCACAGTGTGTCGTTTCATAGAATTATCCTTAATTCGAAGTGGTAAGTCATACGTCTGTATCAACACCTTACGGCTAGCAATGAAAGCAATTCAAATCCCAATATTAGATGGGATGGATGTAACAACTCCAGCGACATTGCGTGGGATATTTACCAACACAACGTTCAATTTCAGAAGAATATCAATAATTTCGGAGGAATTAACCAAACCATCTGAATCATGATGGATATGATGCATTTGGTATCGCGGCAGTGCTGCAGCTCCTTTAATGACATCTGACAGCCATGTCTCTTATCAGCTAAATAAATGAAAATTCTATCGCTAATAGTTTGAAATATCATTATTCAATCACAATCATTTTGCGACCATCCAAATCCTCATTTCTTTCTGAATAAGCCATATGCTTTCGTTACCGAGGTGCCGGAATCATATTGTTAATAACAACTATGCAAATGGAGGTTAGAAAATTGTTGCAAGAATATGTGTTGTACAAAGACCAGTGACAATATGCACAATTTTTTCTTCAAGAACATAATGCAGCACAGAATTTGGAAACATGGAGATGAAAAAGCAATTGAATTTTTGAAAGAAATTTGTATTCGCCCGTTCCGAACTAATTCTGGAGATGACGCTTAAGAAAATAGATAGGACATTTTAATTTTAGAGGTTCTCATCTAGTCCAGAACACCTAACAGAATTGTCCCGGCGATGGTTTCTTTATTCTAGAGTTTATAATCATCTTTATTCATACCTACCTGCGTGCTTTTTTTCCCTTTCTATCTCGAGAGATAAACTTTTCTCTTTTTGTTAATTGGAGAAGAATACTTTTAGGGATACTTTGAATAAGAAAAAGGATGTCACATCATGGATTGCTCCGATTCGAGACCTGATTCTTTTTCTATTTCTTATTGGTATTTCTCTGGGAGATATTCCATTCAATTTAATTTAATTTAGCGATTTCATTTGACATTATTTATGGTACATTTGTATTATTTACAATATTTACAATGTCTTACATAAAATTAGAGTTACAGCATCAGCCCATAAGTTTTTACATGTATATTCCAGAAGGTTTGCAATTTGCATTATGCATGACATAATTGTGTGATTTCTAAAATGAGTGATGGAGTTAAAGGGAAAAGTAAAAAAAAACTTTTAACAGAAAGATTGTTAGTTTGGGATAGGAGGGGAGGGGAGTTAGCAACATTGTTTTTTGGACCTACGGCAAGTTTTGTGGGTTTCTAATTTGCGAATTGGTGAATTTGTGTGGTGTTTGAGAGTAAGATCGAATGAGTAGGTGATTCTCTTAATAAAGTCACTTAGGTACTCGATGTTCGAGGCCGAGTGAAGTGATGAGATCGGAGTGTTGTAATAGGCGTTATTAATTACCCTGAGAAACTTATTTTGCATAATCTGGAGTTAGGATAAATGAGTTTAGGCAGCGTTATGCCATATAGAACAGGCATAACGTAGGTCAAGACTGGCTTCACTAAGGCTTTGTACATTTTTAATTTAATATTAGTGGACAAAGCTTTATTCTTGAATAGGTGATAAAGTCTGCCCATCATGGCTTTTGCGTTGTTTTAAGTAATCTTAATGTGGTCTTTGCACAGTATTTATTTCATGGAGAGTTACGCCTAAGTACTTAGCTGTTGTAGCTAATTCGATTCCGCTGTCCCCTAGATAGAAGGACTGCATGTAACATTTATAGTTTGTAGAGAGTATACATTCTGTTTTGGCTTGGTTGACCTTGATTTTATTTTGATTTAGTTCCGAAATTATCTTCTCGGCAGTAGTAATTAGCGCAGTAATCGCGTATTTATAGAAGGAACTGGAGCTATAAATACCAAGGTCATCCGCAAAACCTGCAATGTTGACTCTTGGAGACAAATTTGCGAATACTGAAGCCATGTAAAAGTTGAATAGTGTAGGTAAGAGAACAGAACCTTGAGGTACTCCTGCTATGATACTGCATAGACTGGACAGCAAGGAGCCGATACAAACGAGGATGAACGATTTAATAGGAATGATTTGATGATTTTGCAAAGATATGCTGGTACCTTCATCTTAATTAGTTTGGCAACGAGGCCATCCTTTGGCAACGCCTTCTCACTGTCATGCAAGAGCAGCGTGGTGCAATGTTTCTTATCCGCAGCTAGCTTGATTTGATTCGTGATGCGAAGTAGCTGGTGATTAGTTGAGTGTTTTTCTCGGAGTTCGAATTGAGGATTTGGGATCGAGTCGAATTTTTTTATGACTTCACGAAGTCTTAGGAGACTTACCCTTTCCGTAATTTTCCCAAAAGTCAGGAGTAGGCTAATTGGCCGATAGCTACCCGGTTGGGTGAGAGGCTTCCCTGGTTTGGAAATAGGGATGACGTGGGCGATTTTCCAACTGTCAGGGAAATATTGGTGGAGGAGACGGCAGTTGAAGATCCTGGTGAGGAGTGCAATAGCTTTCATGGGAAGGTGTCTAATGAGGGTATTCGGGATGAGATCGGCTCCTACGGCAGATCTGTTTTTCAGTTTCGAAATGATTTTTGATACTTCTTCGGGCGTGGTGAGGGGAGAAGTGGGGGTAATAATCTCGTGAGGGAAATGAGTAATGTGATTATCGATCACGTCGGATACTCGAGCTTCCGATATGGGGTCTCCGCGAGCCTGAGCATCCGAGTGGATCTTAAAAAAAAATTTACTGAGAAGCTCCGTACTTTCTGTTGATCAGTGGTAGCTATGTGATCGTCTGCTTTAAGAGGTGGACTCAAATGGCTATTGTTCACATTAAAGTTTTTAGCTATTCTCCAGATGGAATTATCATTCATGGAAATGTTTCGGAGTTTACTATCCCAGTCGCGTTGTACATGAGAGGTAATTTCCGACTGGATCGTGCGAGTAAGATGGTTTATTTGAGCTTTGTAGGCTAAGTTGCGAGTTTTATGCCACTTTTTTCTCAGAACTTTTTTTTGTTTTTATCAATTTTAGAATGTGCGGAGGGAGAGATTGTCTTCGACTGAATGGTTTGTGCTTAGGTATATGGAAAGAGGTACTATCCATTATTATTGACATTAGTGAGGAGATTTGTTGGTCTATGTCACCGGGGTTTCTGATTGGAGGGTTGCACTGGCGATTGCATCGTTAATGTGGTTTTTGTATAGTTGCCAGTCAGCTTGAACAGCGATTTTCGGTAAATGGTACCGACGAACGGAATCCAAATTTTATCTCGTGCACTATGACGCAACCAAACGGAGAGTGAGCTCACGGCGTTCAACGGGAGCCGGCCCAGGCATCTCTTTCAAAGAGGAGAGTTTTCATGGGTCGACATAACGCAATTAATGCACCGTAACCAATGAAAATTATTATTGAAGACATGCGTCGTAACATTAGTACAGAATCATTAATGTTCATTGTTAATCACAATTAAAAACAACATAACCTTATTGGAAATTAGTCACATGATTTTATAGACATTTGACAATCCAACAACAAAATGACGATATTTGCAGTCGATTTCTCCTTTCAATGAGTTTGTCGTTTGATTCTTCAACTTCCTTCTTCTTGAGATATAGCGCCTCTCTCTTCCATCAACTGAATTACCTCCTTCGTTGGTCCAGACAATTACTCAGAATAAGCCAATGAACGAAATGGAAACAAAAAGAACATAACCAATCAGTGAATTTCTAATTAACGAAGCTCAAATTTTTTGAGTGAAACTTGGCTAGCTTTGTAGAGGATAGCGGGATGATACCCTCTCTTTGAATTTTCGAGAAAGGTCAACTTAAAAAACTTGAAAATTACTCCATAAACTAAACTCAGTCAATGGGACGAATTTCTCGAAACATGAAGGTGCCTCTGCCTCGGGCCGATGCTAGCTCTAATACTCCTACTGTCATGATAATTTTAAGACGATATTTCTTCCTTTTTATGACTCGAAATAGTGGTGGAACCCACGCACCTTACTTTCTGTCATTTTTCTTGATTTTTTTCCGCCTTTAAAACCATTGTGATCTAACTTAAGCTACCTCCCATGGCGATCTCTCTTCATAATTTTTGTGACTCTCTACTCAATGATATGTTACCTTTGCAAGGTTCGAGGGAGAAGACAGAACCTTTTCTCCCATTCAGCCGAAGCCCAATTCACTAGGCTGTTTCCGGAAAAACTCGAGAGGACTTAATCCCCTCGAGCTTTAATCACCAAATCCGTGGAAAATCAAGGGTAAACAAACTAATTAGTGAGCTTTAACGTAATCAGTTGACCTCACCTCGAACTGGCCGACGAGTGACCACTGACGAAAGACACAACTGACGAAGTTCCCTCTGGGAGTTTACAGGACTTGAAATGCTCAAGCGTTTGCTGATAAAATCGGGTAGTTTTACGTGATTTATTCATAGTTCATGAAATTTTGTACGAAAAAGTCGCCTGATCAGTTCTCCTAAGCCCAATACATTCTGAATTATTCGCAAAATTAACCACACATATTTCATCAACTTATCTGCTTCTATCAGTAAATTGAAATTTTTCCACTTCAATTGTTTCTCGTCAGGTTACTACCGAGTCGATTATGATGAGACAAACTGGAAGAAGCTCATCTCCTATCTGAACAACGACGATTACAAAACGATCGACACACTCAATCGTGCACAATTCATTAATGATCTTTCTTACATGGCCTCGAATGAATATCAAAATTATACAACATTCTTTGAGCTCACGCAGTATCTTGCGCGTGAAACTGACTTGATACCATGGAAAATTGCTGGTCATGCATTCAAGCTTCTCAAGCAGCAGATCATTGATAAGGATACCCAACAGAATATAAGAGTAATTAAATTTTATGATATTGAATTGGAGTAATTTGAATTTCCATGTTCTCATGAATGTTACAGAAATATATTGTGCGCTTGATGAAGAAAATCGTCGACGAAATTGGATTTGAAGACCGTCCAACAGATTCGTATGCAGTTAAAAAAAAAAGAGCAGTAATGTTACCGTTGGCCTGCAAATTTGGGCATCCCGAGTGCATCGCTGCTGCTTCCGAGAAGTTTTTAGCACATTTGGAAAATCCGTGAGTGAAGTAAATTTAATTTTTTAAATTATTATCAGCTCTTATGGAATATCTCACAATGGAAGGAAAATACGATATGATCATGATGTTTTTTATAGCTTTGGTTATCCACAATGATGGAAGTTATAACGGGAAATACTTCTCCTGATAGAAATATGCAGAACATATTCTGTCAAGAACCTTCATAATATACTATAATTATATATTATGATATAAGCGAAAAAAGTCATTTTATTCAAGTAATTTGAACGTTACAACCTTCGGCACTATTTAGACAGCAAGTTTCGTGTACGATATGCCCACCGTGCACGATGTGCCTTTCGTAAGCGAAGAATTTTCTAAACCAAGACTAAGCTCTTAACGCTAGCGATGTTATCTTCGTGTGCGATATTGTCTGTGACGATACGACTCCCTGCATGGAATTATGAGCCATAAATAAATGAAATAGGCATTTTTGATCACTACAATAAGCCGAAGAAGTTATAAGCCAGTCAGCGTGAAAAAAATGCCACTCGTTGGTGACTTCCAGCGCAGAGGGTTGGCGACATCCAGCTTTAACAATTTTCTTTTAAACACTGCAAAAATTATTTATGGAAGAGTGAAAAATTTGAGATGGGGGAGGGCAGGATCTCAAGTGTTTGAAAAATCGGATTTTTGCAAGGAGTTTTGAACTGAAATATCTAGTCAACGATAGATAATCAGTCGAGACATGGTGCAAAAGAAATTTAGAAAGACGTAACGACCAAAATGAACATGTGTCTGCAATGAATAGTTAATAAGATATTAATTTTTTTCATAGGAATTGGAGAGTGAAACGCGAGATCTGTTGAACAGATATTCGCAACTCCGAGAAGAATGGCCAAATTTCAACATGATAGATTCTTTCATGACAAGCGGTAATTTTTTGATGACAATGCCATGGCGATTGCCATGACAGTTGCCATGGTAATCGCCACGTTCACGGCTCAGCTTCCACTCCAATCTTCCTAAATAATTATGAAGACGCGTTAAAAAATATCCTTGCATTTTCAGTGACCTTTTCAGTCTTTATCCCAAATCCAGAGCTTGAGAAATTTATCAGAGAACTAGGAAACGTTGCAAATACGTGAGAGTCGTTTTCCCTGATTGCTGTTCATTCAACCAAAAATCCGTTATTCCCGACCTAAAACATTTCGCTGCACTAGAAAAAGATATTCAAAGGACACCATCTTTTCTCCGATATTCTGAGCGATTTTCCGACGACTAATTAACTTCTCTTCTACTTTTGTCAACAAAACTATGATGCAGCGCAGCACTTGGATTTTCGACTGCCCTCGGCCACAGCTCGCTGGAAACTACTCGGTCCTTGGTCAGTGGCGCAACAGGAGATATGCTATTCGTCAAGCCACGAGGTGCTGACTCCAGACATCTGTAGCATGCATTAATTACTGGCCCATCGGTAATTGATGCGAGTTCATTAGCGTGGACTAATGCGAACAGTGTAAACTAAGTTCAAGATATTCTCATCATTATTAAATCATGCATTACAATCGGGGGAAATTCATCCCCTAAAATTCTATAATATATTCAAAAAAATACGAGTTAATTATTTTGAAATTTTTGGGGTTGTATGGGACTAATGAAAGGGAGTAGTGTTGCACCGCTACCGGTGTAGCTGACCGCAGCCATTGTGGCCACTTGTCTTACACGCACGTGGTATGAAACTTCAACCCGGAATATTGTCTCCAATTATTACTTGCATTATCGTAGATAATAATTGGAAAAATCCAAAATAATTATCGAACCTGATTGCGGAATGAATATTATTTTCGTTATTTTATTGGAAGATTTAATTGAGTTTGCAGTGAGTATATCAGCTTGAGAGAGACCGAAGAGTGAGGATATCGCTGGACGCTACATAACCTAACACTTAGTATACACAGCACATAATATACCGGGTGGCCGAATAAAAACGATATTTGTTGCTATTTGTATTGTAAAACTTCGCTGAAATTATTATTATTTCCAGTTATCAAATATTCTTTTATTTTGAATAATAATCAGAACCAGACTATTGTAATTTTGAAAAAAAACAATTAAACCTGTATCTCAACGTAATTTCAACGTTAACTCTTCATTAAGTAATTTGTAACGAATTTCCTTCGTTACGGCTATCGCGACGGGTAACCCCACCTTCGGGTAAGCTATCCGAGTACGAGTACATGAAAACTTGCACTCAGAAAGCAACTACCGTGGTGCCCTCTGAGCGAGGCGACACCCTAACAGTATAACCGAGAATACTCAGCCGATAACAGCCTGGCTAGGTATATGCGGTTGGAGATTGGCAGAAGCCCAGTTGAGATACTGGCGCTCCAGGAATATGTCAGGGGAAGCTAAAGGCCTGGCACTGATGGGAAAGGAAGAATCACGCAGGTGGGGCGTCCTGGCGGTGGCGGGAGAGTAAGAACCACGCAGGCGTGCTGAAGCGACCTCTAGACTCGGAGAAGCGACTCCAGCAGATTTAAATAGTTCAGGGGACTGATGTGAAATCAGTCTGCCTTCAGCGGCAGACACGCGAACATCTGCTCTACTGACGAGTCAACCAGATGTGCTCTCGACTGCTTTTGCAGTGCCTTATCGACGATACGGTCGTCTCGACGGAGAGGCCGTACGACTATCGAACAGCCCGTAGAGAAAGCTACGTGGCAGTGTATCGTGGAGAGTCCGATATTCTCTGGGTGGGAAAAGACCAGAGCAATATGGCGGAGACTTGTCCAACGCTCTCGCGGAATCCTAGATTCCGATTACTCTCGTTAGAGGGCTTGCCTTAAGGACTGCGACCCCTCTACCATAACCAGCACACTGAGCTACCGGACACGAACGCTCGTGCCGTTCATGTAGGGTTGGTAATGAACCCTGGAAAATTACCAAAGATGGTTCAGCAGGTTGTCCCGAAACCGCCCTAAGAGATTTGCGTGGTGAGCCCAGGGAAAAACAGCGTCTATGGAGTTTGTTGGTTTACTCCGATTTAAACCAACTGGCGCCTGACAGTCTCTTAGAGAGAAAACTGTGTGCAGACAGGACGGCCGGAAGTGTAACGAGCCTGGATTGGTTGTCAGACGGGCGACAAATCAATCCACGGCGAGAAAATCGTTACAAAATGGCGCCCGACGTCTTATCCGAAATTACTCCAAATAAAATCCATCTTTACAGGGAAATACTCTCATTAAATAATAAACCTTTTTCGTGGAAAGGTACACGTAGGAAAAAAGTCACGGTGATTCCGCCATGGCAATTAGCCATGGCCAGATTCCATGCATTTTTCGCACTTTTTGCAATGACAAAAAGTCATGACAGAATGTTATGACTTTTCGCCATGGCACAACGCGATGACCCAGTATTGAAATCTATGCAGAGAAAAATTCATGAATAATCTGCAATCAGAATTAAATATGGATTTTCCTCTGTATACAGTTTAATGATGGACCATGGCGAAAAGTCATGACATTCTTTCATGACTTTCTCTCATGGAAAAAAGTGCGTAAAATGCATGGAATCTAGTCACTTCATTCTATTTTATTTTTTCACCACGGCTCAACAGCTAAAGCCACAAAAATTCACTAACCACAATTAAAATTGATAGTCAATGTCCATGGTGAAATCGCCATTACTTTTTTTTCTACGTTCAAGTCCCCTTGCACGGGAGATCATTATAGCTTGCAAACACTCGACTGTTGTCGGTTATCACCTCAGAGTGGAAACAGCACTTGCGGAAGAGAAAACGCCGATGCGCCACCGGCTGGCTAATGCAGTATTTACTCCTCTACTTTAGATTTTGAATTAGTCAAGGGAAGGCAATCGAAAACTTAAGTAGAGGAGTAGCTCGGTATTGGCCGGTAGACGACGCACAGGCGTTTTCTCTCCTGCAAGTTATGTCTTCGGTCAGAGATGATAAGCGTCTAGCGTCTAGAAAACGAAACGACCTCCCGTGCAAGGGGAATTTAACGTAAAGAAAAAGTTATGACGATTTCGCCATCAACCATGGACCATGAATTTTTATTACCATTACTGGATTTTTATGTGGCTCTGTAATCAACTTTGGCTGTTGAGCCTTGGTGAATGAATATCAAATGAACTGAAGTGACCAGATTTCCTGCATTTCACGCGTTTTTTCCATGACAGAGAATCATGACTTCGCCATGACCCATCACCAAATTGTATACAAAAAAAAAATCCAAATCGTTTCCAATGACAGATTATCCATGAATTTTTCTCTGCATACATTTCAATACTGGGTCATCGCGTTGGGACATGGCGGGAAGTCATAACATTCTGTCATGA